>VDFB02255546.1:0-39335 GCA_007258455.2 Sequoia sempervirens | reverse complement strand
GGTGAAATCCCTTGTAGTCTATATTTCTCTGAGACAGAGAAATATGAAGTGAAAGCTCTTGTAGTATATATTTCTCTAAGATGGAGAAATACGAGGTTAAAGCCCTTGTACAGATCACATCTCTAAGACTGAGTTGTGTTTTTCCACAATTGGGTGTAGCCATTGTGGATGTCATGTTGAGAGACTCCATGACGAAGATACTTGAGAGTACCTCCCTAGCTAAGAGGGAGTAGTGTTAGTTTTTTGTAGCAGTAGGAGGTATTTTTCTTAAAGAATAATTTATTCAAGGCAAGTCGGCCTTTCTATTATAAAACAAATAATATGTTTTCTAGGTCGGCTCAAGAGGAGAGCTTGCCTAGTTTGTATATAACGAAGATAGAGTCTCCACATTATGCAAACAATTTCATTCCATTTCTAAATTCGATTTCTTCAGCAGCAGATTCGCATTCAAGAGGAGCAGATTTGCTTCAAGGAGAAAAGTTGATATTTTGTGTATCTAAGGAAATCGCACTATCTTCAAGTGCTGATCTATTGTATGAGATTCGGCCTTTCTAGGGCCTGATTCTGAGTGCTATTTATGCACTTCTAATTCTGATTTATAAGAGAATAATTTGCTGCTGGGTTTTTCTCCCTCAAGTAGGAGGGTTTTCCCAAGATAAAATTTTGTGTTCATTGTTCTGTGTTTACTTTTCTGCTTTCTATTAAATCTGATCTAAAAATTAACAGTTTGGTGGACAGTCTTAATGGAAAAACCAACTAAAATATGATTCGTTTTTACTTAACATTTCTCCTCACACTTTGGCTGAACTTTCCCATGGTTTTGTCATTGCAATACTGCACTAAAGAAAGATCTTGATGGTAATGCCAAGTGGAAGGTGTTCCTAAGGGAAAGTGAATAATTTTTCCATGAAAAAGTGTATCCAGACTTCATCAATTGTTGATTACCGATCTTTCCATTGAAAATTTTGCCCTTGTTATGCTCTATTGTCTTCATCCTTTCTTGCTTCTCTTTCTACCCTTTGAGCATCATCATTGTTTCTTCCTTATCAAACTTGTGGCGATCATCTAAAGTTGTTAGAAGAAAAGACTAGGATGGGATAAACTTTTGCAAACTGACTAGGACAGACCACAATTAACTTGGCACTGATACAATATTGAGGATTAACTAACAAACCGACAAGAAGGGGTACAAAACTGAGTTTCATATGGGTACCAACATGTCATTAGTTTGTCAATAACACATATATGTGGCTCAAAATGGAAGGTGAATGTGTGTCACGGGAAAGGTAATTCAACAACATTAAATTTAAGTCAAACAGAAAGGATGTTTCTGCATAAAGCATTTGCCTTCTGAGCTAAGGAAAGGGAATGATTAAAAAGCAATTTAACTGGACTAAAACTTATTAACTTCAATTTCTAGTTCTTTGCAACATAAATAGCCAACTTTCTAAGCATATAATTAGAAGCTTTATGTCACTTGATGCCAATGATAATTACAATAGCCCGTTGTAATAGTAATCCCACTTTCACCTAGACAATGACAATATTGTATTGTCAATATACTGAAGTGACCCCATCATGCAAAATCAAATAAAATAATCCTTTAAATTGTCAGCAAAAGATAGATTTGATACGTCTTTCCTCTCTGTTCATGTTTTAAAGAAACCATAAAATAGAAGTTTTTCAATAAAAAAGCATTCCCATTATCCTTCTATTTGTAAAGAACAACCTACATACCAAAGTAAATAACAACAAATCACATTACCTCGGGCTTTGTTCACTTGGTCCATCATCGCAGCTTCTGATTCCAGTATAATTGCAGTTTTCTTTCCATCTGCAATATTCATATTTGCTTGCCATTTTCTTGTTAAGACAAAGTAAGCAAGTTTTTTGTAGTGAATTTGATAAATATTTTTCTGCCTAGAGACAAACAATGCAAATATAAGTTAATTTTTTTATACTTAGAACCAGGATTTTATATACCAAACAACGCCATCTCTAAAATCGACTGACAACCTAGATCAAGATTTAACCTGCAGTCTACTAAATCAAATCCAAGGATGCTCACAGCCCGTATGAGATATAAAGCATTAAATAATGCCTTACTATAATTTTTCCACTTGGTACCCATATCTACTCTATTCAATAGATTACACAACCTAGACTTCAGCCATAGCTATGTGAGATAAAATCTCTCCTCTTAGAAAGGGGAGGCGCCCTTCTTACTGCTAACATAAGCTATAGTAAAACTAATAAAGTATTTACACAATGTACACTATACTTACGAAATGGGGGGGATGTGTCACATTCATGCTCCTCTCTTTTTTCAGAGAAGATGTTTTACAATGCTTTGAACTGTTGGAAGTTCTAATTCAAGATAACTTTAAACTAACAATGAGCAGTAATGACAATACCTCTATCTTGTCAAAGCAAAGCGTAGAGATACCAAATATGATTAATAATAAACAAATAAAGAAAAGGAAAGCTCACGAAGGCACAAAGTCGTTCCGTAGCTTTTTCACTGATGGATCTATGAGAGATGTACCATTTGTTGCATTAGAAGCACAAAGTCTTCTTAGATGCAACAATTCCTTGAACAACATGAATGATTACAAGCAAAGAGTCTTGTAGATCTTTCAAAAAAAGTATCCAAACATAAGTTCGTAAATCCAAATAAGGAATGTAACACAAAGTTTACATAAATTACTTGAAGCCCTTCAGATCTCATCTACTAACCACTACCAATAAGATCAATCCACAAGATTATCGAATCCAACACAAATTCTGGTTTGCAATTCTCTTCTTTATTGATAAGATTTCATTCACAAAATATGAACACAAACTTTCACAAATCTGCTTCAAAAAGGGTAGCACTTCGTTGCAAAATACTAAAGGTAAAGATTACAATAGAAATCCCTCTTATTTATAAAGGAGAGAGAAGAGTAAAAATTAGGAAATCAATTGAGAAAAGTTAGGAAAGTTAGGTGAGTTAATTTAGGAAAATCTCACCTAACTTTGACTAAGTCAAAATGTAATTCATCTTCATGAAACTACATCTCAAAAATTAGTGTAATTACATTTTCAGAAAAAGACATTTAAGATGTCAGAAACTATTTACAAGATGCGCAAAGGGAAGCATCAAAAAGTTCAACACTGGAGATCAGGAATCTTCATGGTTCCTTGCTTGGGCACGGAAGTCTTCATTCTTCTTCCTAGTCTCCTGCATGAACGTCTCATCCAAACCAACGGTGTAATCCACAATGGTGTGAATCCTCGTGATTGATCTCATGGCGGATGAGCGAACCTTTTTGTACCTGTCAAGATGCGTCTTGAGGTTATCAAGAGTGAGCCTTGTATCACAAATAACATTCATAGAGGCTTCTGAAAAGTTTGCACTCTCTACTTGCTTCATGATGGCTTCTTTGAAGATCTCAGAAAGTTCATTGGATTAAAAGATGTCACCTTCAGGATCACTTGATGAAATTTGGAGAGAAATTGCAAGGATGGTGAATCAACATGCATTAGCAGAAAAAGCAACATTGGGAAGCGTGAAGCGAGAAAATGATGTTGAGCAAGCGTGAAACGAGCAACTAGGCATGGAAAATGATGTGGGAGCGAAGAAACGGGGTTCGGAGCAAAGATAGAGCAATTTGGAAATGTTTTAAGGAAAAATTGCCAAAAGTGTAAGGGCGCTGAAAATCAGCGCCTTGCACTTTGGGAAATGACTTTAGGTGTAAGGGTGCTGAAAATCAGCGCCCTTACACTTAGTGTAAAATTTTGGAAAGAATGTGTCAAGGCGCTGAAAAATAGTGCCCTGACACTTAGTCTCAAAGATTTCATGGCAAGTGCAATAGTGGGTTTGCAGTGGCATAAGAGTTTCTAGCTCGATTAAGAATGAGAGAGAGGCGACAAGAATGAAAAAGAAATAACCTAAAATTACTTTTAAGTAATTTACAAGTGGAACAAAAGAACAAAAAGTCGCACATTTAATTAAGGCATGAAAAGTGGAGAAAACTGGAAAAAGTGCAAAACACTCAAAAATCACCGCCCAACTCAAAAAATGGCTAAGTATGGGGACTTGGTGTAAGGGCGCTGAACATCAGTGCTTTTGCACCAAGCCAACTTTTCACTTAAGTGCAGAGGCACTGAAAAACCCTGCCCTTGCACTTTTGACACTTAGAATTTTTTTTTAAAATGTGAGAGCGCTTTTTTCTGGAGCTTTTACACTTTTCACAATTTCAAAGTATAAACAATGATAGTTTGCGAAGATACTCGTTTCGAAGGTCTTTGCTAGACGAACGAAGAGGACGCTCAAACGGACAGTTTGAGAATTTGGAATGCACTTCGAGGTGGATTGAAAATTGCCTCGTTTTGTGTGCTTGAACATCACAAACCTATGAAACGAACAAGTTTTGTAGGGGGTTATCTATGGAACGAGTGCTGCTAGATTCTGTGATAACACCCTTCAGGTCCCCAACTTCCATTTATGTGTGTGGTGTTTATTCCTTACATCTAGTTCTAATAAGCAATGCCCTCCTCTCTACATTCTTAGTTTTGTATGGCAACATGGATGCTAAGGAGTTGATGCTAAAGAGTCTTCCCAATTCCCATGTGAATGGACTAGAATCACATATGCAAAATTCCAGTAGGTGAGAACTATCAATTTAGCATAGTTAAACATGGAAGGCTATTTGGATTCCTTGCTCTCCTCTTGACTCTAGCTGAGAAAGCTTAATACCAGTCACAACAAGTTCAAGGGAACCATTCCACTTTTTTTTTTTCTGTTTACAAGTTGTAGACATGGGAGGACACCATAACCACGACATCTTGAAACAAAAACTTGGGTCAAACCCTACGGGACCATTGGGCTCATGGTGTTCTACACTCATGATATGTTGACAAGAAATTAGGAGATGAAGTTTGTGATGTCTTAGTGGGTTATGTTGCAAAAGGAGTTGTGATGATTTCTAAGGAGAATCTGGGATGGTATGGGACATCTCCATGAGTCTTTGGGATAAGTTGCAAACCTCAGAATGACCTAGAAAACTCATTTTACCGAACTCGCCAATTTGCATAGGTTTTCTACAACAATTTCATTTGGTAATCAAATGTTAAAAAGGGACAAACAATGTTGTGGTATATATGTTATCTAGACCACCAATTTCAGCAATGGCTATGGTAACTTGAAACCTTCACAAAAGAAGCATATGTTGAAGAATATGAACATGATAAATATTTTGATGCAAAATATAGGAACTTCTATCACATGAAATTGTAAAAAGTGAAAACACTTTTTATATTATGAATGAGTTGCTATACAGGGTAGGAAAATTATGTGTGCCAAAAGTACAAAGGCTTCTACTGATGAGGGAGGCACATACCTCCAAAGTGGTGGGTCACTTCACTATCACAAGGAAAGAAGCAACCAAATTATTCTTTAACGATGTATGTGTACATCTTGGGCTACCTACGTCCATTATTTTTTGACAGGGATGCATGGTTTGTTGGCGAGTTTTGGTCTACATTCTAGAGTATGATGAACACCAAGCTAAAGAAAAGCACAACCTTTCACCCACAAACAGATGGCCAAATAGAGGTGGTCAACAAGACTTTGGTACAGCTCCTTGGGGGATACAATGGTAAGTGTTTGAAAACATGGGATGAATCTCTTCCATACATTTAGCAATCATATAATAGAGCATTTCCTTCTACAAATAAGTCACCATTTGAAGCATGTTTTGGGATATTTTCCTTCTAGTCCACTTGATGTAGTTTTTGATAAGAAAGATCAACAAGTAGAGTAAGATAGTAAGGTGACTAAAGCATCAAAATTTGTTGACAGGATTAGGCAAATTCAACTCAATGTCAAAGAACACTTGGAATTAACCATCATCAACTGTGGAGCACCTGCACCTCAAGCATCCTCTCTAACAAAATAAAATAACTGGCATAACTTGTCTCCATAGGTTTGAGGAATTCCTTCTTTGAAAATGTCCTAAAGAGAGCGAGTGTGATGGTTGCACCCAATCTATTTTCCTTGTCTTTCAATGCATTCTTCAACACATGAACATAAGGGGTCCAAAAGATGTCCTTGTAAGCACCCTCCACCATCATGCTAGCTAATTTTGTAATATCCCCTACCTGATTTGCCCTAGAATTCGCTTATTGATCACAAATTGCAACAAATTAGGGTTAGGGTTTCACCTTATTAAATAAATCTCTTTAATGATGTAATCTTGGATTGAATCCTAAATTCACCACATGGACGACATTTGCAAATATGTATGAATGCTTGTTAGGGTTATCCAATTGCATCACATTCATAGATTATCAATAATGCAAGATATTAGGAAATTGGGAGAAGGGACATGTTGGGTTCGCCCAAAGCCATATGCCAAGCCTAAGAGGGTGTATACCACAACCCTCCCCCTTGGCGACTTGTATTTGCTTTCCCCATCAAGGCATCGACTCCTGGAAGACACTTGCCAACTTGTGGGATTGGGAAAAAGTTGCAAGCAGGCTCTTTTGGCATTTACCAC
Organism: Sequoia sempervirens; assembly: GCA_007258455.2. Lineage (NCBI taxonomy): Eukaryota > Viridiplantae > Streptophyta > Pinopsida > Cupressales > Cupressaceae > Sequoia > Sequoia sempervirens. Next base: position 32,796 of record VDFB02255546.1, on the reverse strand, counting down.
TTCACCCCAAGCCCTTCCCACAAGGCGGGTTTCAGAAAATCAAGCATAATTCTGATTCTGTCATAAGAAATCCTTCATTAAATACTCTTATTATCTTATAAGCAATATGCATAAATAGGCTTATTTATATTTGGAACTAATTTGCATTCTTATTTATTTGAATATAGATTATTCTATCATATTGATTTTTTGTTCCTATGCTTTCTTTTCATTCATTTGTATTCTTGGGTGGCTTCATAGTCAAATCTTACAAGCGGCTAGCAAAGAGTAGGAAAGGGGAGAAACAACCAAGCTTTCTTAAATCCAAATACAAATTAAAAAGACTAAATGAACTTGATATTGGATCAAAATCTAATTTAATTTCACATAGATTGTTAGGAGGTGGTTTAAAAATTTAAATCCATCCCTAATGGTTTGGGTGAAGAAGGATGTAGAAACACACAAATGTAAAATCAAATTTGGCATTAATACATATTATATTGATGAGATGGAAATGAATATGATTTCACTTGATGCATTTGATGTTGTGATAGGGAGTTGTTACTTGTACCTTAAGGATGTTATTTTTATTAAGAGGTCAAACAAATACAAGGGAGTAAGAATAGGATTATATTATACATACATTTCAACACACTCCCAAACTTGTCATGGTATGTGTCACCTAATCAATAAATATAGGTGGGCCAAGGATGGGGTCACTAGTATCATCAAGGTTTATCAAAACAAATCTAACCTCATCAAGTTAAGTACCAAGTAAGACAAAAGAAAAAGTTAAGCAAAATAAGAAACTTTGTTTTCTTCTTTTGAAGGATAATAAAACAAAAATTAAGATTGACTATGCTAACAAAATGTTTGAAGATTTGGAGTGTGTGGAAAAAGCAACGAGTAGAGAAGGGAGAATAAAATACTAGTGGAAGTGGATGGGAAATGATGGGTCAAATCCCACAAGAGAAGAGGAAAGGAGAAACATTTGGTAGAGGTGGATGTAATGGTGGGTTAAAATCCACGAGAGGAGGAAGGGGGTGTATTTGGAGGAAGAGGTTAGGCTATGTGGAACACATATCAATAAAATGGATGAAAATAAGTGCCACGCTTGGCCAAGATGGATAGTAATTTTCTCAACTAGATGCTAGAAGAGGTGAAAGAAGTCTTCCAATCTACCAGTTAGAGTAATCTAACATGTTGTAGATAGTGCGCATTCAAAAAGGGTAGTTCTCTCACTTAGCTCTACTTTGCAAAATCACTTGTTGAGTGTGTTTGATGCAAGAGCATCTAGGTCCTCAAGCAATCATATATCAACCAAAATAATAATAAGGGTGGTTGAAAGCATTTTGGCTTTGTGTGAAAGTTTTGGCCATGCTCGAACAAGTTTAGAGGTGAAATAACGTTCCAATTAACTTCAATAGCAAAGAAAATATTGTTGCATCCTTTGTAGCATTTCAAGTTCACTTCGACAGCAAGGTAATTCACTTGCATTATCATCTTTGTCGAGTAGCTTGCATGTGACTTCTGCAGCAATGTGACTCACTTCATCAACTTATGCCTATTTGCAAATTCATCATCATTTGCCTAAGTTACTTCTTCAAGATATGCATGTGTCGCACACTTCATCAACTTATGATTGTGTATGGATTCATCAGCCTCTTTCCGATCGAGTCACTTTGTCAACAATTGCCTATGCAACTTCATTAGCATTTGTTATCGTCATTAGCAATTGGGACAACCATAGTGCCAACTATAACTTCAAGAACCTATGAATTGACTTCAGCAACATCTATCATCCTCATCGGCATGTAGAATGAAATTGTTAGCTACGTACGTGGAATTAAGTCAATTGTTTTATTCAAGTAATTATCATTACCTTTGGTAATATAATTGATGACAGCATGTATGAACCAATCTAACAATTAGCTGGCAGCTAAAATAATTATTTTCTGTAATTGTTTGATGTTGATGCTGCACTGGCAACTATTTATTTGCTTGGGCAACTTTTTCTCTTCTCTATGGATCAAGTGTTTGTTTCCTATCTTGGTGGCATGTGATATCTCTCTGTGATTGTGTGTTATCCTTTTGGGTGTTTATTCATCCTTGTGCAACTATTAAGCTTCTCTAGATAGCAATCATCATTTGGGCAAACTTCTTGACTAGCAATTTTTTCGTTGCTAAGCTGTGAGATCTTTTGTCATCTAGGCATTAGTTTGAAGATTTGTCTCACGTGGTAAATTATTATGCCTTGCAGCCAAACAATTTATTTGGGTCATGATGTTTAGTTTTCTTTTCTTTGCAATTGTTTCTAATTTTTCTATGTGGGTCATTTCCTAGTTGTTTGGACTTCATTCTTGTTATGTAGGTTGTACATGGTCATCTTGGGTGGCAACAATTATTCGTTCTTGATTTGATAGCTGTTATTGTTGTAGCTCAAAGGTAAATAAAAGCTTCAACTTCATTTATTTGAGCAAGGGACAAGGGAAAGGATAGATTATTCACTGAGAGAGAGAGAGGGGTTGGCCATCGAGAGTATGGTCAGAAGTTGGTCAGTTGCAAAGGTGAGGCGGCTAGAGGATAGTTGCAGGAGTTTCCTAATTTGAGAGAGCACAAGGGGTAGAGAGAAGCTGAGAGGCAGAGAACAAAATCAGTCATGTAGTTTATTGTTGTACTCTAAAATCATTAAGTGGCAATCTATATGGGTGGAGAGTTAGGCTTCTTATCAGCCTATTGTGGCCTGTAATGGCAGATTTCTTTCAATTAAAAAAATTGTAATGTTTTGAGGCTCCCACATGGCATATAATATTGTAAGATTGTAGGCTGTGAGGCAGGGTAGTCTTTCATTCGACACCCTTGCCTAGACTGCATCAGGGGAGGTTTACATTATAGAAAGAGGATAAGCCATTTCTCTTCATCTCAAGGGGATGGAGCGTATGCTGGCCAAGAAGTTGCTTGGGAAATCCACTTGCTTTCATTCAAGTGGTTCTTATTGATAATGTAATATTTATCTAACCATTTCACTAGACTGTGAGATACCTCCTACCAATTTGCTGCCCTTCTAATTCATATTCCGTAGATTGAACAAGTTTTGAAGATTAATGGGGTAGAGAGACAACTATGAAAGTGTTGGGGCAAAAGTCCAAGCACTCCATCATATGGGTCACCCATGGTCATGATATAAAAGGACAAATCCTGGAGAACATGCATAGACTAATGAGCATTGATTAAGACCACCCTCAAAAACACGTATCCATTTCTAAGGATAGATGACTCATCAACCCAGCATTAACATGCTAGGTATTTCACAAAGTTCAATTTCGAAAAGTTACCACCAAATTCATATGAAGGATAATGGAAAATAACATTCAAAACAAAAAGTTTGTCATTGGTGGTTTTCTTTTGTTTGGCTCATTGCTTATGATTTTTTAAGGTATAATGAATGACTTATTAAAGACGTTTATGGATACATGTGAAAGTGCGTCAAGAGGATATAATGTTTTTTAGTGCCAGTAGAGAAGAACATCTGAACACGTTTGAAATATCTTTTGCAAACATTGAAAAAAATGTTTTTCAACAATATAAAGAAATGTGAATTTGCAAGCAATTACTAAATCTCTATTTTAATTTTGAGGAGCACCTAAGGAACAACAGACAGTTTCATTAGGTAAATAGGAAATCTAGAAGGATAATTTAGTTTTGTTTTCATAAAGGTCATGTTGACCATTGTGAAGATAGCTTAGAGGTGTTTTTGATCTCTAGGAAAGAAGTTGTGAAGAGATGAATAAGTTTAGAAGCTCATCTTGCTAAGTTTTCAAAAGTTGGCAAAGGTTGAAAAACACAGTGGATTTTATAATTTTTGCCATGAGGTCATCAATAGGTTCGACAAAAAGAGCTTAACTATTTTTGGAGCCTATTTAAGGTGTGCTTCGACCATGGAACAGGGTTGGAAGCATTGATGTTGTAGTGAAATTTTGTGAAATTGAAGGAAGATAGCGTTCTGTGCTACAATTTCTGATTTTTGCATCTAAAAAGAGATTTAATGGATTAGAACTGCTACTATTTTGATTGTAGGATGTAGTATTGGTAGCATACAAGCATTGTGTAACATTAATTAGCTTCCTTGTTCAATTTTCAAGCACCATTTGTAAATAGTTTTCTTTTACCCTATTGCTGGTCTGAACTAGACAGTTTTGAGGAAATGGAGTGCTAGACCACTTTCCCACCATACAAACTATACGGCTCTTTGGGAATAGTGCCTAGACTCCATGTTTGCACATATGGTAGGTTTTAGGGCTTGTGTGTGGGAGCTGCTAGCAGTTTTCTTTCGTGGCTCGGCAAAATGCGGCTGGGGAGACAAAGGTGAGGCACCTAACATAAGTGCTAGGGTTTGAAAAATTTCTTTGAAATTCAATGAGAGTCTTGGCGAGCCTAGTGGTGGAGAAACCATATTAATTATGGCAGAAAACTCGGCAGTTGGAGCAGCACAGAAAACCGCAAACTGGTTTTGGCCATTTTGAGTAAGGCGATTAATACAGACGGTACAGGCTCAAACCCCAAAAAATCTTCAAAGGTGTGGGCATAGGAAACTGCGACCCAAGAAGGAATGCCTAAGTTCACGTTTTGGGCTTTTTTGATTTGGTTCCCTTTTCTTTCTTGATTAGGAGAACTAATTAGGGCTCAAGGGCTAGTATCCTTTTTAACCCTAGATGAGGGTTTGTGAAAGCGATGAAAAGGTGAAGTGTTGTGAACCTCCAGGAACCCTAGGAGAATGGTTGGAAACTATTGAAGGAATCTCTATACCCCTGCAAGGTCTAATGGAGAGTTGATGTGTTGTTAGTCTTTAGGGAGATTAAGGGCTAAGGAGAGAATAACAGAGAGAGTACCAAGATTGGCTTGGTTAGGGAAATGGAGATGATAGTAGGGTTGGCCAGGAGAACCAGGGTGCCTAACAAGCATTAGGGCCTATAAGTTAAGGTGGTGGAGAGTGAAACCAAAGGGGTTCACCAAGGTGAGACCCAGGCAGATAGTGAGTGTTCATCAACCCCTACCTATCACTATTTCTAGCGTGTGCATGAAAAGTCTGAAATAAGCTCCACTAGAGTTGAGGCTGTCAAAAGTGCTGGACTAAATAATTGAAATGAAGACAAGAAACATAATCTGCATTCAAGCAATGGCATTCTCTTATATGGTGTCTTATGTGCAGTTACCATAATTTGGCATTTCAGATGCCAGAAAACACAGAACACCACTTGCCTCAACCCTAGAGGGGAAAGGATGAACAATAGTAGCTCCATGGTGAAACAATAAATGACTCTTACCGGTACCCAGAAACAAGTGGTCACCTAGGTTCAAGCAAATGGAGGTTCTAGCTCCTTATGGGACCTCTGAGATACTTTCATTTCCATCTATGCTGTTTTGAGAGGGGATATAAAACAATTTGTAAATGATCTCTTGCAATTTTAAGTTATAAGTTTCCTTTGTGGCCGGTATTTTCATCAGAAAATTGGCTCTCTTACAAAAACAAATGGTACCTGCCCTTTTGTACCAAAAAGGTAAAAATGTGTTTCTATATGCAAACTCAGTTAAAATTGAAGAGAGCTTCTGCAATTTTGTATTAAATGGAGAAGCTTTAATAATAGAATGTTATTTATAGTTTTGGGCTCAGACTTGCAGCATGAACAGGGGTCCGATACAGCCGTCGACTTTCTTGAATTTCGAGGTTGAGTCAATTGAGTCTGGAAACTCGGGACTCAGGTCAGTCGAGACTTGATGATCGGAATTGGACTTAGGAGTCAGTGGGAGCTCTCTGCTGTATGTTGGAATCACAAAATGGGTTAAAACCCATGTTTCTTTATATTTTTTTTTTCATTTTTAGACTCACTTGTGAAAAACAGGTCTGCAAATTGTTTTGGGGTTGATTGAAGCAAGGAGAACGAACTAAAAAGATCAAAATAGAGCCAGGTAAGTGATCTAACAATTCTTTTTGTTAGTTTTCTTCAATTTCTTGCATTGAAAATAAAAAAAATCAAGAAAAATAAGAGGAAATGTTGCCAATTTTTTTTCTATTTTCCTTAATAGCCTAATTCTTATTGTTTCTACTTTCTAGCTTGGTTTTGCATTCTTTTTCTTTTGCAAATGTTTGTTTTAGATCATTTATTTGTGATTTTTGGCAAACCTGGCTGTTTTTCCATGTTGAACTTGAAACAACAATGTCGTCTTCAAATCCAAAGGGAATGAAAAAAGACCCTGCATGGAAGTATGGAATTCCAAGAAATAAAAAAGGTGAAGTGACATGTAATGAATGCCAGAAATGGATGACAGGAGGAATAAACAGATTAAAATAGCACCTTGCTAGAATACTTGGGCAAAATTTGGAGGGATGCAAGAATACTACTCCACGAGATGCTGAGAGATGAAGGCCTTCTTGCTGAAGATGATCTTAAGGAAAAGACAAAAAACAAGGATGCCTAATGTGATCCAATCCCAATCCCACCTCTATGCCCCTTCGTGCTACAAATTGAAAGCTTAGTGCTCCACATTCATCTTTTGGTGAGGAGTCACGATGGTTCCTTTTTCTGCTGCTAGTGCTAGTGAGGGTCCTTCATTAGGACCAAATTATTTTATTCCACGTAATGTTCCAGGAGCACAACCTTCACTTGAAGGTACTAGTTGGAATAAAGAAAAGCATCAAGAAGCTAGGATGGCTGCTACAAACTTTTGGTACTACAATAATCTACCTTTCAATGTTGCAAACAGCCCATATTGGGAAGGTTTGGTGAACGCCCTTACAGTTGCGGGAAAGGGGTTTAAGACCCCATCATCTAAAGATTTGAGTGGGCCATTGCTAGAGGAAGCCGTAAAGAATACACGGCTTGTGGTTGATGAGCAAAAAAAATTTGGCGAAGAAAAGGTTGCAGCATTTTATCTAATGGGTGGACAGATGGACGAAATAGAACTCTCCTTAACTTTTTAGTGGCCTCTAATGGTGGATTGGTGTTTCTAAAATCAATAGATGCCTCCCATGAAGTTAAAAATGCTGAGACTTTATGCAATCTATTAGATGGGGTGGTCCAAGAGGTTGGAGTTGATAATGTTGTCCAAATCATCACGGACAACGCAACTGCATATGTAGCTGCAGGTAGACTACTTATGGAGAGGTATCCCACAATTGCATGGTCTCCATGTGCTGCACATTGCTTAGACCTATTGCTAGAGGACATTGGGAAGATTTCATGGGTCAAAAGTGTGGTTGAAGATGCAAAAAGTGTTACAAAATTTATCTACAACCATACTTGGGTGCTTTCTTTGATGAGGAAATTTACAAATGGCAAGGACCTTGTGCGACCTGGAGTGACACGATTTGCTAGCCACTTCCTCACATTGCAAAGCATTCTTGGTGCCATTGGTCATCTCAAGCAAATGTTCGTGTCCGATGCTTGGAAGGAGTCCTCATTTTCCAATAGACCTGAAGGGGAGAGGATTGTTGCCATAGTTTTTGATGAGACATTCATCAAAAATGGAGAGGAGTTGATGGGGGTAAGTAGCAATCACACAAAAAAAATTATACATGATAATCTATTTGCTGTTTTTATTTTTTGAGGGGTTAATTTTGTTATGATTTAACATTTGTTTTCATTTTTTTAGGTGACAGAACCTTTGGTGAGGGTTCTTCGTATGGTGGATGGAGATGGCATGCCAATGGGTTTCATCTATGAGGCCATGGATAGGGCCAAAGAGGCCATATCACGTTACTATGGTGGCAACAAAAGGAAATATGAAATCATATGGCGCATCATTGATCGGAGATGGACACACCAACTCCACCAGCCAATTCATGCCTTTGCCTACTTCTTGAATCCGAAGTTCTACTTCTCGGACACATTTAAGGCGGATGAGGAGGTCATGGAAGGTCTTGTCATATGCATTGATAGGATGGTGCCTGATCGTGAGCTGAGAGATAAAGTGCTTGATGAGTTGGGTGAGATTTGTTACATCTTATTTATGAATTTGCAATGTTGAGCCTTGACTATCTGAATTTTCTATATTTGTTACTTTTTCTTTTATCTATTCAAGGTCTACAAAATTAGAGGGGAGACTCTTTTCCTCCGACAAGCAATTGAAGGAGAGGAAAACAACAACCGGGTAAAAAATGAAATTAGAAACTTGATTCTTACATATAGATTGTTTACTTTATTCTTATTTCTTAATACTTATATTTTTTAAACATGTTTTTTTTTAGATCTATGGTGGGAGAACTATGGTGCTAGCACATCAAATCTTCAAAAGCTAGCCATACGTGTCTTGTCACAGCCATCAGTTATACGGGTGTGAACGCGAATTGGAGTTTATTTGAGAACATTCACACAAAGAAGAGGAATAGGTTGACTCAGCAGCGCCTAAATGATTTAGTTTTTGTTCGGTACAACCTTCGCCTTCGAACTAGAAAGGTGGAGGGTGTTTCACACGAGTCCATCGACTTGGATGACATTGATCCATATGGTGAATGGACTATTGATGAACAAAATGATGAGGCTGATGTCTTCCTTACTGATGAGGATCTTGCTGAATTAGAGAGAGCAGCAGCAAAAGAAGAAGCAGCAAGATTGGATGCCATGGAGGAGGACAAAGACACATTTGAATATCATGTTTCCCCTGCTCGATCTCCTAGTCCTCGTTTGGATACTATAGCACGGGCACCTTCTAGTTCTAGGCCTTCAAAATTGAGTACCATTGGGAGGGGAAAGAGGAAGATGTAGATTACATGTGGTTGTTAATGTTTTCCTCTTTTTGACATGATATGTAAACATTTATAAACTTATGATGCTGTTATACATTGAAACTATGAGTATTTGATGACTATGAATGATGAAATTTCAATTATTGAGTGTTTGATGATCATATGACATGTGTAATATTTGAATTATGAGTGTTTGATAATTAAATTAGGCTCTTATGTTCTCTAAATGCATTAATTTGTTCTTTTTTTTTTGTAAAACTACGGTTTTTTTTGGCCAAGTCCTAGCCGAGTCTTTTTCGAGTCGTGCGAGTCGAGTCATATTTTTTTGGGCTCTTGGGTCCATGGCGAGTCAAGTTTTCCAACTATGTTGTTTACTCATCAAAACAATAAACTAGCATTTAGATATGGTTCTCTCTTTTAATCTATTAAAGCAACTAGAAAATGTGTGGTATCCCAAAAGCTCCTCAATGACCAAATAGTGCAAAAGAACATTTTAACACATTACCTAAAGTCGATTGCTGTTAATAGCACATAGCAAACATAGAGCAATTAGTGTCAAATATTGGTAACACAAGCAATCCATTAATTTATGAACTCATGAAATGAACCCTGTATGAATTTCTTCACATGAATTTATTTCTGGTAAAATTTCAAAGTCAGTTTTTACATTATTTGATTGGTAAGCTGAAAAAAGTAGTCCTCAGACCTTACAAATAAGTTTGAAAGGTTTACATTCCTGAGTTTACCACACTACATTGCAAGTAAAATTGGAAGAAAAATGGAATGGCAAAAATTGGTTCCTTGGTGAAACCTCATAAATGAGCTTCTTAGTTTAATTACTCTTTTGAACTCTGAAGGCTAAAACCTTGAACAGGAGGCAAGAGATTTGGACCACTTTTATCTCGTGAATAATCCATGCTTTTGCTATCTGATCCTAAGCTGTCAATATCTTCCTCTGCGATATGTTCTGAGCCATCTTTTGATTGTGTGTTCTTCTCTTGCACTTTCGGTGGTGTAGCTTCATGTCCATGAGGGGATTTATCTCCAATAACACTTTTGTAAATGGACAACGCCTGTGCCATCATACTGGCAGGATTGGCAGCATTACTTGGAAGCAGCATTGTTGTTCCCTTCAATAAGTCATAACCATATTAACAGATGTAAACCAAGCTATCAGATGTTATCTACTAATTTTTCAATTGATTTAGCAATTTGAAAATAGGAGACACTGCATAAATCGTTTTATTCCCCTTTATTTCATAAATTTCAGTACCAATTGTTCCACGCTGGAAAATTCTATCTATATGCTTTATATAAATTTATTTTATTGATTTCATTATTTTAGGTGCATTAAAAACATACCTCCTTTGCAATCTTACTGAATGCGTGAATATATTGTTCAGCAATCCTCAGACTCGCAGCCTGCTCAGAATTACTGTGTAAATTAACTCCCAGTTGATGCCCAAAACTCAGTGCTTAAAGAACAGACCATTAACAACAACCGCATTTCATTTACGAAAGAAAAGACTCAAAAACAAGCTACTAGACAAGTATACCCGGATATCTAAAGACATCTCTTTTCAGTGTTTAAAAGCAGCATAACAGTTATATCTTACCAACTGACAAACAAAATACTAATCAAGTAGCTTTTAGTATCTATCACTCTCAATACTGTTGACAATTGGCATGCTTTGTGAAGGCTTCTAGCAATTAAAAGAGAGTGACTTCTACACTCTACCTATTAACCCAACAGTTAAATCTAACAATAAAATTCACTTAGACACCAACCTCTACTCCACCATTTGATTTAATAGATTCTGAGAGCACTTTAATTCCCTTTGCTGTTGCATCAGATCTAGCTATTATAGCTTTTGCGGTCGCATCAGCTCTAGCTATTATAGCTTCAGCTTCTCCTGCACATTTACAAAAAAGAACCCCAATTTATATTACAACTGTGCAACCTACAGCCAGTTCTCTCTGAATAGCAATTGAATTGTGCAGTTGTAATAGGATATGAAAATTCAGGCATGAATATAATATGACTGTCTTAGGACATAACCATGGTGCAAATGATATTCTGATATCTTCAAGTACCTTAGAAGCAATATAAACTTAACGATCTAAAATCGGGTTAATAGTGTACATTGAAGTCATGCCAAACATAACTCATAAATCTCAAATAGATTTCAGGAACTTTTCACATTTCAGAACTCCAAAGAAGGGGTTCTCCAGAGCATCCAATAAGAAGTGAACATACAAAAATTTAAAAAAGAAACGCCTATTCTAAGTTCAGAACACAACTCTACAAAAATAATCTGAATATAGTAACAAAATCAACAATCTGACTATTGACATCCAACTGAAAATTGTCGTTTAATATTACCTTTCTACATATAAGCTAACCAAGTTAGTCCCATATTAGCTTTGTGAGAGAATACTAAAGCTAGCAAGAAATCACAAGAACATGAAAAAATTGTACACCATTGCATGGGTCACTTATCCTCTGCTAACTCTGTATTTTCTGAAATAAATATACACAATTATACACAATTCTAATTTTCTCTGATGTAGAATTCATAAATCTAAATATAAGCAATGATAACTGTCCAAGAGAAGTTTGAACAAATATTTCACTAATTCGTTAAGAGTCATTCTTCTCAATTACCTGTCACAGTTCACACAGAAATATTATGTTTATAGGAAATATATGCAATTATATATAATGTTCATCTTCAATAGTGTAAAATGTATTAAAAAATTTCTGAATTTACATGTTACTAGCCTCATTGCAGAAGTCAAGAAAAATCTACACAAACAAAAGATGAAACCTTAGTAAGTGCTGTCTATGGTTTAATATTTTATCATGCATATCTATCCAAGCAGAAACAGAGCTCTTACTCGGTACTGAAATAAAGGGGCACAGCACAAATTGAAAACCTTATAGAACTAATTAAAATAAAGATGCACCACGGTGATATGAATGAGTTCAGTGACTTTATCAAAGAAAAAAAGAATAGAAGGCAATTGGTCACAATATTATAAAGCTACTTAGTGATGCAAATATCCAATATAGTTAAAAAATATATATAATTTTACATTCAAACAGAAAACTTGCACAAGGTAAAAAGATTGTAAAGACAACAATATTGGAAACAGAGCACAGCATAATTGTCAAACTTAAAACGTGTCAATACATTAGGATGACATACAATCCTCACCAAGACAGAATGAAAATATATGAAGATATCAGAAAAAGTTGTGACCCAAAAAAATGGCATATGACCCAAGTGAACGAATCAATGTAATACTAATGGGTTCACTTAGTGTTAGATACAGATATCTTGATATATATAATCAATGAGCAGGATCTAGTGTAAATTTAATATGGAATCACCAATGAATTGTGTTAGTCTTTCATATTTAGGGCCCACAAAGTGACAAGAGATGTGGGAATGTTAAGCATTTGATGAGACATTAAATGTAGAAGGTTAAAAGCTCTATTGGAGTGACAGGAGACAGGAGAATGATCTGCAAGAATTAAGATCTAAGATATGACTTTCGATGTACAATCAATTTTAAGATCTCTATGCAAATTAATACAAGCAATCCATAAACAAGAAAAGAAATTATTCAACACTATGGGCCCCTCTTCCTTGGTCTCCATTTTGTCATGAATGCTAATTTGTATGAGTTATCATATAATCTTTCATAAACCCTGTCATGATTAAAATGCCTTTACTTTTATTTTCCTAATCTAACCCCTTTATAAAAAGTATTTTTATATCCTTATCAAGGAAAACAAGGATTGGGCTTAATATAGTGACCTCAACAAATTTTAGCATAAAATATTTACAACCTGGGCACCAAGATTCCATGAGGGTTGGGTAAGAACATACAATGAGTAAATATTATTATTCAACACTTTATGATTATCAAAATTTGATGAGGGCATAAGTGGATGAATAATAATTTTTATATATTTTATTTTATGATTTATCAAATAACAATAGAAATAATATAAGCATTAGCAAACACAACAAATTAAAACAAAACTATTCTAGAACTATCCTAGAACTTTTTGACAAATAATTCTATATGCTTAAAATAAATTAATGTCAAATAACATAATAATTTTTTTTTAAATACCGTGAGAAAAGTATCCTTATACTCTGGCATTCTCATACTCTGGATGAGAAGGTACGGAAAACCTAAAAGGTTGCAGATAATAGCGTTTCTGTAATGCAGGAACACACAACATATCACTGCGAAAGCAAAATGAATGGTAAAGTAGGAACACACAACATATCACTGCGGAAGCAAAATGAATGCACAAACCTGGTTCCAGCGGCCTTGAATGTAAGGTGTGCAGAACTGAGAAAATATGTTGAATTTCTTCTTTGTTTCGGATGTCTTCCCACATGATCCTCGTTACCAATACCCATATGCGGTGCTCTGTTTGGGATTTCTTGGAGGAGTTGGAGTTCTGTATTCGGACGCTTCTGCACATTCAGGAGCTCTATGTATTCAGTTATGTTCTCTAAGGCTGTGGGTGCACTATAAGAAAAGAGTGAGAAAATATTCTGTAAGAGCGCATGATCTGCATGTACAAGTAGTGGGCACTAGTCGCACGTGTACTAGGTGTGGGAAAATCATTTCAAGCGCTAACCAGTCCAAGTCAGAATCAAATATTTCCTCGATCTTTGCAACAGTGCCTTGAACGCTATTCTATAAACTACCTAATAAATTACTTGTTAGCTGCCTTATCGTGAATTGTTTCCTTTTCACCCCTCACACGCCATCATTGAGATATAGAATTACTGGTAACCGTTTGATAGTTGAATTCAAGTAGAATACATTTTCGACGAAAACATGTTCGTACATGCCTACATTGAAGTCGCGAACTTTACCACAGACATCTATACTACAAATTCTTCACCACAGGAAAGCCAAATAGACGCATGTCCATGCAATAAAATTAGCCGCATACATTCATTCGCTCGGAAATTTTAGGACATACTGGATATATAAAATAGATATAAAACTGACGGATTTGACATACAAAATATAAGCCTATCCAAAATAAAATCGCAAATATTTATCTCGGCAACGACAAATAGACGTCCATACATGCAGTGGAACAAGAAACGCGCATGTATGTTGGAATTATAGCGACATATTAAAACACATCATTTAAAACAAAAAATATAAAAAAATACAGGCCTACATGTAAACTGCAATTTATTCAGACAAACAGCAAAAGTAACAATATACCTTAGCAAATCCTTTTCCTGCGATGCTTATTCTTCATCCGAGAGAAGCCGAAGACTCGTCCACACGATAACCTAAAAAATCCATCCACACAGAAAACTCTTCATCTTAAAAATCTTCCATCATTTAACAGTCCTCTGTCAAAAAAATTGAAAAGAAAAATGGAAAAAATACCTATTCTTTCATCTTAAAAATCTTCCATGCAAAATACGAAGCATTTAACAGTCCTCTCTCAAAAAAAATTGAGAAGAAAAATGCAAACAATACCTTCAACTAAAATTGAGCTCTGCAAATCCATCTTCATCTCAAACGCGTGCTTTAACAACGCTCAAAGCATGGTGCATCTAATTTCACTGATTCATTTTCAGACCAATACAAAAGGCATGACTTGAGGGCTGGGCTTAAATGTCACACACTAAGCTTTGACTGCTTACGTGGTGCATGTGGGCCCGCTTAACCTGTTCCGTTCCCAACTTCAATTTCCGTTCGCCTAAACCGTCACTATTCCTGCTGTTACAGTCAACTGTCGCCAGTTCCCGTGCATAGGAAAACTCAAATTCAAACTCGAACTCACTGTTGCCGCGCTGCTCCAAAAGTTTTGTAGATGCCATAAAGTATTTGATCACACATAAAAGAATGAGATAGCTCTCATCGAGTATGGTTAGATTATAGCTCTCATCGTACTCCTCACTCTGCAAATCAATCCTTAATGCCTCATCCGCGGACTTCCTCCATTTCCTCCACTTCTTCTCAACGTTTGGTGTGATCTTCGGAGTCCTTATTTGCTAAATGCTTGCAGTTCTGAGGGCTACAGCAGCTCCACAAAGGAATTATTGCTTAGTCTCAGGGTGAAATGACGATTTCTTTTTCCATCTAAAATCATGTTGTATGCATGCACTCTTTTTTCTGCTGTTTTTATTCTCTATAATTTTGGATGTTGCTGTCTTTTCTGTAGCTGTCGCAGCTCGCAGCGTTTTACACGTAGAAAAATAAAGTGGTTGTAGTATTTTGATAAGGATTGAGGGACTTGGCCATGTTCTTTTTGAGCTAATCATGATTCATAATTTTTCGTATCAAATTACATTACAATGTTTGGAAAATAGAAAAATATCAAATTTATACAAAACTAAATAGTCCCTTTATTAAGCTACGTTGCTTCTTTTTCAGATTGATTTCTCTTATTTTGTGTAACGATGCTCTATAGTATGAAGCGAGGCATATCTTGGATTAGAATTTGAAAATTTAATGGATGAAGCGATAGCTTGGATAAGCTCCTTTAGGTGCATGTGCTAATGATTAATTGGTTTTTTTGGCGATCTAGAAGTTTGTGATGGTTGTCTTTATTTGTGGAGCATATGTTATCATTGCTGGAATTAATGTTACACAATGAGTTGTTATGACGGTGTTTTTTTTTCATTTACTTCGTTATACTTGGATGATTGGTTGGGGTTTCTCTCTTATAATATTAGGATTACATATGTAAATGGGGAAGAGCTTAAAGTGTCGGTATGTTGACCATGGTGTTCCAACACTTTACAGTGAGCATGTAAATGGTATCTCTACATGAATTTTGACTATATCTTTTTGCTTTTTTTCAATATCTTATTTCAACAAGAAAGTTTTGGTATGGTTGTAACTTGTGATAATGTGTAATGTTCATTTTTTTTAAATAATCTACATGGGTGAAACATACACAACAACCATTTTTTTAAGAACACATTAATTGTTAGTACCAGCATGGTCCACCCAGTGTCTCCATTGATAAGAAAATATGAAGGGATTGGTTGAGATCAACATTCCAACAATTATCATCCATTATGCATTTTTAAGTTAGCACTAACAAGGCAATTATTAAAAATAATTCCCCTATTCAAATGATTTCATTCCTTTGAACCATGTATACAAGTCCAATCAAGGAAGGAAGAGGAAAATATTATCATTATTTTGATTGGTTGCAAGAGGAGAAATAGGTTAGAGAGATTATCCAATGTTTTTCCATAATATAATTCAATATTTTCTTGAGGTTGATATGTTCAATTGAAAAAGACATATAAATATATATTATTATGCAACACAAACAAATAATAAGGAGACCCTATACTAGAGGTCAAGTTGTCTTAATTTCCTCCAATTTACTATATCCCATCCCTAAAGAGCGCAAGATTCAATTCATTTATTTATTTTTGCTACTAGCCATATTACAATACAACTTCCAAATGAAATTCAAATCTCAAAACTAGACATTTATCTAAGTTTAATATTAAGGTGTAAGAACTTATTCTTAACATGATTTGCATATGCATTTACAAATTATTAAGTACAATGTTAATAAGGATCTATTTATCTAGAAATATACCATTGAAGATGAAAGAAAACATGTGCTAAGACAAGGTAAACACACATTAAGTACACTGCAACAAGTAAAATAGGACCACCTACTAGAAGATGAAATGTACACCTACCTACTAAGAAAAAAATGTATTCATGGAAGAATAATAGTCAAACCACAAAAGGAAAGCATGTCATTAGGAAAAATAAATAGCTAGTTGCACTCAACAATGAAGGAGAAACATATACACTAATAGTAAATAGGAATTATTACCATCAAGTAAAATGAACCAACACACCAAAAAGGAAAATGATGTTGTCAATGATGTAGGAAAGTTTCTTGCCACCCATGCTACTACCCCTTCAATTCCCTCTTTTTCCTCCCAAACTTCATTTCTACTAGCTACACATCCATGTGGTATTTTTCCTTTTCATAATTGTCATAGTTACTACAAAGGCTTCCATGTATCATTTGATCAACTACCCTAACTATTTGTTCGTCCAACATTATTTTTGTATATAACAATATTGCTTTAGGACACACTAGTAGCATTTCTAAAAGCAATTAGTTTTCCTTCAATGGGAATTATTTGAGCTATTGCATGTTTTTTATTGAATGATGGGAGAAAATATAGTGTTGGAAATAGTCAACTATTAGAGTGAAGCCTATTACCCTTAACACTACTATAAGTGGTTTGCAACCTTGCTATGAGTGTCATTTTAATTTCTACATTTGAACTTGTAACTTAGACATTGTTGGTCCACCTATATTGGTTAATGGATCAACCCTCCCAAATGAGAGAGATTTTGGTCCCCAAAATCTTTTAATATGAAAAGAAAATTTGAGAACTCTCACATCCCTCCATCTGAACTAAGAGCAACTTATCTCCAAGGTTGATTGTAGATGTATTGTACTCTCATGAGGTATTAGTAAGACACTCAAATAGATGGATCTTTTTCTAAAATTATGCCACCTCTCTCTCTCTCTCTCTCTCTCTCTCTCTCTCTCTATGAATTCCCATCAAATACAACTTCCAACAACCCTTTAATGGACTAAAACCAATATGGGGATTGGAATCACTCAATCATCTTCTAGTATCTTTATTGCTTAACCCAAGAATGCACTTGATATATTCTCTATATTTTACATGGATGACTGTAAGCCAACTTTGACTCTATGTCAAACTTAAGGTTCATTACTCTTCACATTTGGTGGATGATAGTTTGTATTTCCAAATAGTTTGGAGTCTCATATACTTGAATCACATGAGGCTTAACATTTCATATGATGTGGTAATTGTCTCTTAATTGTTGTAGAATCCCCATGAGTTGCATTGGAAAGTAGCTATGTAGATTTTCCACTATGTACATAAGGCACTCATAGTTATGAGATTCAATATGCAGTGGGCATGGATAATGATTTGGTGTGATCTCATATAATATATTCCATCACTAGTAGAACAAACTTATTGAGATACATACACACTACATCTAAGACTTGATTCAAGATCACATCATTGATCTTCAATACTATCTAACATCGGAGAAAATTGTAGACATCTTCACCAAACCCTTGACTGAAATAAAGTTCCTTCATTTGTAACATTTTCTATGGATATAACAAGCTTCCTCTTGATTACCATAGTTTTGAAAATCCTTTTGAAAAATAGGTAAAATCTTGTAAATGTGCCTTGTCACAAAAATATCAACTTTTACACTGGTTCCTGGAACCTCATCAGATTTTACTTTTTTTGTCACAACCTTGTTTCATCCTGTTTCCTTCATGAATAAGCTTAATAGTTCCTTTCTATCGGCTTTCTCAAAGGTTCTTGAAACTATTTCGACACTCAAAATGGTTCTCACAACCTAGCCAAGCGTCAAGGTTAAAAGAGAAGAGTTCAGTACTTGGTCAAATTTTGGAGTTTTCAAAATTTCTGAAGGTTTTGAAACCTTTATAGGGCTTCAATTGGGTTATCAAAAACTTGATTTTATCCGATTACGTACTATCCCAACTTCGTAAAGTAACATTTTATTTTCAAAGGGTGGCATTTCAAAAGTCTTAAGAAAATTTGAAACTAAAATAAGTATTTTAGAACTTTATGTAGGTTTCAAAACCTCTATTGGGGCTTGACGAGGTTATCAAAACCATGATTATAACCAAAGTATCCTACATTATATGAATAATAGAAAGAACCCACATGACTAGAAATAAAAACCACAAAAAATTCTAACCCAAGAAGCATATATGAATGATAGGTCCAAGATAGGTCCATGTTGGCCACAAGTGTTAGTAACACAATGAATGATCATATATGAATGTCAGCCTTAAGATATGAAGAATTAGCTCCACATGAAATGAGTTAACTTGTAAATATTAGATAGATTCAATAGACGAATCTTGCATGATGTCAATTAAGCTCCAAACAATGGAATAGAGTCTAGCACTAAGAAATTTTGACTGGTCAATCCGTCACTTTAGTGGTAACATCATGAAATTTTGAGGCGATAACTTTTATTGAACAAATGAAAATGATGTGAAATATAGATATATGATAGCTATTGATATGAGTTCTATATCCTATTTTGAGTTGAGAAACAAGATGTGGTAAAATGTGGAATGAACTAATGAAACTACTACTGAATGCAATGCAAGAAAATAACTATTTTTGGTTGATACAGGATTGCTTTGCAACCAAGGATGCTCCTACATCAACAAACATGTACAAGATTTGGCAGTCACTAACCATTTGATTGATTTAAAAATAATTTATGTGAGTTGAAAATATCTTCAGCCAATATAGGATTAATCCATACGGGACCACTTTTACAGCTCACAATGAGACACGACATCAATGACATGACAAGAGAAGTTGATGTCATTATTGGCACGTGGTGGCTTTCCACAGTTTCATGACATGTAGCTAAGACCAATACAAACAAGTTCATAGGTCCTTGTGGAATGCCTAGAGATCTTGCCACATGTCACTTTATCTGTGCTTTAAAATTCTCACTTTCCATGCAAAACATGTCAAAACAATGTGATCCGAGCACGTGTCCACCTTGGAAACTTTGATACTTGACACATGTCCCCCTTTCTGTGGTTCCACAATATGCATGTGTTCCCTCCTTGACAAGTCTCATGGAACAACGAAATCCATTAAAAAAACTCCATGTTTCAACCTCCCGATACATCTAATACTACCCTTTGATGAAACACCCTTAGATTGTGACACATGTCCATTTTCCACAATTCCACAAGACGCTTGTGGGCCCCCTTTGAGAGACTCCACAAAATGGAAAAATTCTCTAAAATTATGCCACATTGAACTCATATGTTTTGCATCATGGTCACATAGCAATGAGTAACCCTTAATGTGCCACATGTTATCATTTTTGTGGTTTTGTAGCCAACTTTTGTCTTTAATATTAAACCCTTAGTAGAACTACAAAATCTAGTAAAAATGTACCAACTAATAGCTCTTCATTGGTTTCGTGGATCTCTTATTCAATAAAGTATTCTTGCGAGAAGGATTTAGTGGGGTCCACATATTGAGCATAGAAGTTGACTTAAGGGTCTTTTAGGCACGTGCACTTAAAAACACTTATCGTCAACTGGGGACAAAAGGGGCCAATAAAAATAATAAGATAAGGGGCACAAACTCTAGACCCTAGGGATTTGATAAATCATTTTAGCTCGCGGGTCTAAGTGATAACCTTAGGCATGAGGGGCCAGTATATGGATGTATAAGAGACTCAAGGTTGTAACTAAAGATATTGGCAATGGGTGACAAGTACTCAACATAGAATTAGAACAAAAGTAATATTAGCACCTTCTTAAAGCTAGGGTTTTTAGGATTTTAGACATAAACAAAGGGGTAAACCCACAAAACTGGTTTACAATTTCATTGAGGAAGGATAAAGGAACTTTTGGTGTTTCAACAATTTTAGGGGGTTTGCTCGAATTGGGTAGTTTGAGTGAACATCTTTTAGGGCTCGTTTGAACCCCCTAGTTTGAGCGAACACCAAAACGTATATTATTTTTAATTAAATAGTGGGGTTCAAGTGAATGGGGGTTCGTTCGAACCCCTGAATTAGGGTTTTTTTATTAAAAGTTTTAACTATCATTTTCAATAGCCATTTTCATGAACTTTGTTGTTGTGGTGAACTTGAACCCCCAAACCCTAGGCGAACCAAGGAATTGCTAACTTAGGTGACCGAAGAACTCACCACCCTCAATGACCAGCGACTGAAGAACTCACTAGGTTGGTGTCTAAACCATTTTCAACAAATCCATTTTGTGCATATCTTTCAATCATGGCAGTCGATGAGAATGTATATTTCTTCAAATCATTCAAATAGTTCACTTTCCTTGTCAATGCTTCTATATTTCAATGAGATTATGCTTCTAGTATATGTGTTTTAATAGTTTGATGTGGCT
Source organism: Sequoia sempervirens (assembly GCA_007258455.2). Classification (NCBI taxonomy): domain Eukaryota; kingdom Viridiplantae; phylum Streptophyta; class Pinopsida; order Cupressales; family Cupressaceae; genus Sequoia; species Sequoia sempervirens. Next base: position 12,040 of record VDFB02255546.1, on the reverse strand, counting down.
ACATTCTCTTATATTCTCAATTTTTTGCATTCAATTACAAAACTCATAGAAATCAAGTGTATCTATGGATGATAACTTAGAAAATCCAAAATATCTTTAAATGGATTCAAATAGATTCAAAGAAGTGACTAATGTAGACTCATTATCTTCAACTACTAGATAGCATGCCTCATGTATCTCCATTTATGTTAAATCAGATTTAACTTTTAAACTATAGACGTACAATTATTAATCTAATCTAATTCAATAAATGCTAGAATGTGGGTATTATTTTTTCTTTCTTTTGTATGGGGAACATGATAGTCCTACATCCAACCTTCTGATTTGTTTTTGTGTATCTTAGATATGAAACATTTTTTTGTTTGTGCTTCGCCTTTGTTTTCCCTCATATTCCAAACCCTAGACACTTCCTTTCATTTTTTTCTACTATCACTTGTTGCCATTGTCTTTACCACTTGTTACATTCTATCCTTCTTTGTCGTATAGAACTTATATAGGTTCCCCCATTCTTTACCTATAGGTCTATCCTATACTTAGCTCTCATAGTTCATGCCCCCAACAAATCTTAGACCTCATAATAAATATCTTGTGTGGCCTTTACCCCATCATAGCATACATCCTAACCCTACTACGGCTAACATTCCTCCTCCATCATCTTATTTTGGTAGGATAGTTCCATTCTTCCTAGTTATAGACAATTTTGACTAGGAGGCATAACTTGACCCCCAACAACATAAGAAAATCATCATGCAGTAATAAGAGATCACAAATGCTACAAACCATGAGTATGTCCTTATACTTTTTGATCTCATGGTTTCCTTAGCCAACTTCATAAATGATCCCACATGTCTTTGAAATGGTTTAAAATATTGGTCATATTGTCCATGCTAATTCTATTTTATAGATATGATATATTCATCCTTTTGATCCTACTAGTGTACTAACCTTTATTGTATCCTTTGTACCTCTTTCTATTATCATTATCCTTCCCCCCTTGACATCTTAACAAACCACCATTATTTCTTCTATCATCACTACACAACAACTTATCATGCCTCCACTAGTTTACAAAAATGTGTACCACATGCTCATTTTATTTTCTTTCCTTTATTTGTCACTCCTTTATTCCTCCTTCCCTACTAGTAGAATACAATACTCCTAATTCACACTTTAGTTACATTCCTCCTTACACCAATGTCTTCATGGTCACTTCTTCTACTTCCACTACTCATTCCATGCAACACTCTATTTCCTCTCCTCCCATATCCTATTCACACATTCCACCCTCTACCTTCCATATATTATCAATCAATATGATAAAAAAATGTTTTAAAAACATAATATTTTTTATATAAAATATGAAACTACAATCCATAACATACCTTGATACCATAAAGTTGTAGGAGACACATTAATCTCTAGACCAACACAATTCTAATCTTGAACATTGAAATTACTACTAGGAAACATAACTTAAAAATTTAATTGTAGAGTTGTCATAGGTTCTAGGGGCTTGGCAATTATAGGTGAAAGAAAAGTTAGGTCATTTTAATGTTAAAATGTTAGATCAATGTTTCAAAGTATATCTATACAAAACTACAACATGCTAATGTAGCAATATCATATTAGGGGTTTAGTACTCTTGCATTGAAACCTAAAATATTTAGACTTCATGTTATTTGGTTTTTCTTTATTACACATATTTCTTGCTTGTGCATCATGTACATTTTTTATGCTTTATATGTTGGTTTGTGTAGTGATTTCTCCCTATGCTTACCAAATTTTGTTATTTTTTATTGCACATTGCAAAGAGTTATGCTATTGTAGGACTATGAACCTCCTATTCTTTCATCTAATTCCTCATAGGATTTTGAAGAATATTTATTAATCATTTATCTAATCTATTATTTATGTATTAAGAAGTTTTGAATCGAATTTGTGTAAGTACAACATTTAAATCAAATTGGTAATATTTTTCTTGTATAAAATGAACAATTTCAATACATGAATTATCTTGTTAAATACCCGTGCTTAAACCTTAATTGTATATTGATACATTAATTGTCATTTTATATGCAAGGTTGATTGCTTCATCGAATGTATGTGTGACCAAGATATATGTATGATTATTTGTGAACATATCAATCTTATGAGAGATGATTTGTCATCTTTGAAAATACCTTCAACATTTACCATCATGATCAAAGAAGATAGAAAATGTAATAAATATTTAAAATACATCAACAATTATATCTACTTTAAATACATATTTTAATTGTTTCTAATTTTTATCACATATGAATGTAAATTTTTAATTTATATTCACTATATACACTAAAAAAAGTAATAATTTGTATTTAATTTATTTTCTAAAGACAATCTTGATTACATTAAATGCATATTTTACATATATTTGAATATAGACATTCTCCACAACACTTTGTAGCAATTGATTACAATATTATTTACACAAACTAAACTAATCACATTAATAATTAAGAGAAAAGTAATAACCACTACATACCACTTACTATAATTATAATAACTTTTTCAATTTAAAAAATAATTTTACACAAATTAAATCCAATCAAATTAAAAATCTAATTCAACCAAAAAAAAAAACGTCTTTGACATCTATTTAATAAATAAAATTATTATTAAAATAAACAAATCAGTTTGCATCATTTTATAAAATGCACCTAAAGAGGGATTACATTTCCAGAAGGAAGAGTTGGCTTAGTGACTCCGCCTAGATTTTTCCTAAGAACAGTATTGTAAGGGAACAATACAGAATATATAGTTAGTCCCTTATAAGACTTTCATTTGCTTTGCGCATTCGACATTGTCACTGAGTATTTCCTCCATATGATACTTGTACGAAAATCCTAGATCAATCAGTTTCTTGGAAGAAATTGCTACAACTTTCTTCCACTCGTCTTCTTCCTCTTCATTCTTTTTTCACATAACAAAGAAAATTAGCTATTAAACAATTCCCCTGACTGCGAAAGAAATACAGAGTGCTGAGCATTAAATTACTTACCCAAAAGCCAAGGGGATTTCTGGATATTGCGAAAGAAATTCAGCATGTCGGCAACGGTAACGGCATTGGAACAACACACATATCGACCTGCTGCGGATGCCTGCTCCATCAAGACAATATAGGCACTGCAAACATCTTCCACGTGGACCAATGGCACCGATCCTATCGAATGTTTACTCGAAACTGTGACTAGATAGAAAAAATTCGGGGTTCCAATTCTCAGGTTACCTATATATGAAGAGAAGAAGTCATAATTCGAGATGGGTATGTTTCCCTATTTTAACTTAAGTGGAAAAATTACCTGTGAGTGAGGCTAACATTGTTGAAATGCTCCCGGGAATTGTGGGGGTTAGAGAAGGACCTCCCACCATGCCTGGAACCACTGTTACCACTTCAATCTGCTCTTCCGCTCCATATCGCAGAGCTGCTTGCTCCACTAAAGTCTTCAATATCGCATACATCTGAACATAACATCTGCTATAAGATGGGCCATTAATTCCAGTAATTTTTACTGAAGAAAAACTTCAATACTTACTGGAGTGTTTAAATCGTGGGTAGATGAACACTGCAACAACAACATTAGAAACATATTGAATCTAACTCTTCCAGTATAGGTAGTGTGGTCTTCACCAATGCGTGGCTTGCGTGCAACCAGCTCCACATTACCGTCGTTCCATTTCCTGGGCGGGCAGAAGTACTTAGTTGCTTGTCACTGCTTTTAATGGATTGGGCGGGAGAGATTCAAAAGTGAATTCAAACTTAACCGCAGCAGTGACGGTCACCGTGAAGAGTCAAAAGAGCGCAACGGAAAGCATTACGGCAACGGAAAATTTAGAGGGCCCCACATCAGCCACCTAAGCGGGTCAGCGCTTAGTGTGTGATGGTTAAGCCCAACCTGACTTGAGGGCTGGCTTAACCAGCACACTCTAAGCGTTGACCGCTTAGGTGGCTGGTGTGGGCCCATTCCTTTCGCCGTCCATCTCCGTTTACACAATAGTCGCCGTTAATTATTTGAAATTCAAACTTTTCCCGCTTGAAAGTACGGCTGATGCCCGTAAGCATTTGATATTTACCTTTATTCCACTTCATCTTTATTTTGCATACATCTCTATGCTTCTCGGCCATGGCAGAAAAATCCAGCCACTCGGAGCAGGGCTTCCATGGAGGTTTTGAGATGTGCGTATTTATTCTGCAGAAGGAAGCTTCATTGGCATCTGCTTATGCAAATGGTTGCTGCAATGAGGACAATGGGAGCGTCGAAACAGGATATGGGCATCCATCAAACCATAATGAAGCGGGGACTATTGTCAGGTATCACTGTTGGAAATGCTTTGGTAAACATGTATGCGAAATGTGGAAGCATAGACAAGGCACGTGAATTGTTTGACAGGATACCTCAAAGAAATATGGTCTCGTGGAATGCTATGCTGCACAAAATGCGTTCCTTGAAAAGGATTTAAAAACTTAAATCATATTTAATTAGCAGGTGTAAAGCCAAATGCTGCAATCTTTGCCAGCATCCTACCTGTCTGTGCCAAAATAGGAGCTTTGGAATGGGGCGTCCATACAGGAATTTTGTCAGATCTTGTAGCTGCAACTACCCTGGTAAACGTGTATGCAGGAGTAAACCCAGAATTTTATATGGGAAAACAAAAAATCTTAACACAATTAGATCAGTACTTTGTTTGCAAAAATGTTAAGTTCATTTGACATTATATTTGCAGCCTGTGACTCTATTTTCATTAGTGTTTTGTTTTTTCAATGTTGAGAGTATATAAATGTAGATTGATATTTATTTTAATTTTATATTATTTTGGATTGATTATTTGAATGTATTATTTTAGTATATGATTTGATTATTTTGATGCATTTATTAGTTTAGAATTTAGTTTATTAAAGTAATATATCATATTTTTTAGTTTAGAAGCTTGTTGTTTCTAATTTAAATAGATTATTCAACTGCAATAAAATTTTGAACTTGCAATTTGTCATTTTATTTTAAAATCCAATGTTTTATATTTCAATTTTTGACAATCTTTAAATCTAACCATTACTCACTTATAGAAGTGCCAAAATTTTAATCATATATCTAGAGTGTGTATTTAAAAATATTCTTAAGACGTTTGCACATTATGGAGAGTATCACTATAAAAAAATGTTTTGACAAAGCATTGAAAACATTTTCCTCCTAATTTGCATATGCATCATTCAAACACATCATAAATCAATGGAAAATAAACTTTAGACTATCAATTGTCATCCATTATCAAGATAACACTTCAAGGTACACTCTAGCACAAAATAACAATTGACTTACACTAGCAAGATTAGCGCTTGATATAGTGATATTCATTTTCCTATTAATTTAAGGGCATGTGGTTGGAAAGTGAAATCCTACAAGTCATAAATTTTTTTGAGTAAACTTTAGCATGTGTGTGGAAGAAGGAAGATCATGCAATGACACACATTGTGCCATGAGTGCTCCATGATTGATAAGCTCACATTGTATGTGTATAATAGCAAGAAAATTGAGCACAAATGGTGATAGCTAATACAATTTCCACATGGTAGTTTTGTATAAGTGATAGATGTCGATAAAAAAGGACCAGTAGTTAATTGCTATGTGTCATTGGATGATCCAATCAATATTAACTAAAAATCTTCAATATTTTTCAATATGGTTGTAACTATAATGATTATATTTAGCATTTTTTTATCACATGTTGCTAACCTAATATTTCTCATGATTGCAATATTTTTAACATATTCCACATGATTTAAATGACTATTATTATATTTTAGAGTCAAGTCACTTCACATTTGAAAATGATGTTGGACAGTCTCAATGACATATTTATGACTATAAGAGTAAGGAACATCAAATAGTTATTTCTCGTGGACAAAATGATAGAATTTATTAATTATACCAAAACAATCTAGGACAAAGAGCCAATAAAAAGTAAATAAAGAGGAAAAATAAGGAGCATATGAAGTCCTCTTTATTTCCTTCTAATGCTCCAAAGCACAAAAGATAACTCATAACCCTTGTTCTCTACTAATAAAGAAAGAGAAAGATAATTTAATTCCTCCATACATGTTAAAACAAGGAATATTTCATCTTTATGCTCCAAAGAAGAATAATAAATAAAATTTCAACATGCCCAATGCTACCTTATTTGAAGACACTTATTCCACATTGGTTCCAAAATAAAATCAAAATATTTAAAAGATAACTGATTGCTCTATATTTATGAACTCATTTAATTTAATTAATCACATTTAATCCCATTGATCCCTGAAATATTATAATAAACTCCTATCCATTCATTTGTTCTTGATAATCCCAACCCTCCACATTAAACATGTGGTATATTACACATGTGTGATAGGACACTTGTCATGTCTCTCTTCCCCATGTGATCTCTCTCACATTTGAAAGAAGTCGCATGTCTCCATACCTTATCCCCATGTGATCTCTAACATATGTGAGAGGAGTAAAATATTATATTCCACTTCCCTATGTGTTCTCACGCATGTTTAAGAGTAAACTTGTCACAATACCTCTTCTCTATGTGCTCTCAAGCATGTGCAAGAGTACACTTATCAAAATATATATTTCCTATGTGTCTTCACACATGTGTGAGAGAACACTTACCATAAGCTCTCTTCCCCATAGTCTTTCTCACACGTGTATGAGAGGACTCAATATCATCCCTTAGATCTAGTCAAACCAATATTATCCATTCAAATCTATTTTATCCTCTTCCTCTATAAGTGCACCAATCACATGGTTCAATTTGGAAATTTTTCATTCACCCTAATATCTCAAATATTCCTAGCCTTTGATCATCAAATCAAATCCTAACCTTGATCCTCCATCCTCAAATTCTATAAATGAAACCATCCTCAATCCATTTAAATAAAACCACTCCATTCCAAAGTCATGTTGTCAAACTCAAGAGAAACCATATACCATCAACTTATCTAAGAGCGCATCAACATAATCCTTGGGAAATCATTGAAGATTTCTCAAGTTTTTGGGTGCTTCATCCTCTTTATCAAGATCAAACAAAGATATATATAGGGGAAAGCTATAAAGGTTCCTATTTGTTGCATTTTAATCTTGTTTCTCATATATTCACAAACTAAAACAACAAACATATCACTTTTAACATTGGAGATAAAGTATTTATGAGAGCACAACTTAAAAGGGAATATTAAAATAATAATTACATAGCCCCTTCAAAATTCTAATAAGACTTGTGACCTACACAATTGTTGTACTATCACACTTATGTGGACTACATGATTCTTTCTATGTGTGCAGGTTGCAAAAGTATCTTCCTAACCTAAATCATGTGATTAACAAATGTTTCTTGCAAATGGATGTAGATATCAAGTTTTAGGTAGAACCAACACAATATTGGATTGGCTCTTAGTTTGGCTTTGAAACTATAGAATTGTACTCAAGTTGGGGTGCTATGGGACTATAATAGGGCTAATTTGGAAAACATGTGAATAAACCCAATACATGTAATTTCTATACCCATTGTTACTTTTAAATTCCAACTTTAAGAGTGAACTCCCTAAGAGGGGGAAAAATGTAATGCCCTGATTTTTTTCATATTTTATTTTTATCTAAACTAGTATTAGGATATAATTCTTAGAGCCTTGTGAATTATGACCCTAAATACCATAAACTGAATTAATTTTAATTTTATGGCCAATGGATTATGATAAATTCTTGTATTAACTATATCATGTATTTTATAAATATATATTATAACATAAATAATTTAGAGTAGGCATGATGTTGATTAAGGTTTTGATTCTAAAATTGCTTAGTATAACTTTAAATCATTATTTTTAGACTAACCCATATGCAAGGTAAGGCACACTCATGATAATAGTACTAAAAACATGAATAGTAAGAACCAAAATTTAATTCAAGATTCCATACCAATGAACTTAGATTATTTTTTTAATTAATGCTTAGAATTTTATAAATTTAAAATTTGATTAGATTTGTGTCATCCCTTGGAAGGATTAATAGTTTTTTTCAATTATTTAATTATGATTTTTTAATGCTAGTTGCATATTTGTGAAGAGAATTCATATCACTAGTGACCTAGGATTCCAATGTAATGCCATTGTGTTCATGTGTGTGTAGTGTGTAATGTCACATAGTCAAAGAATTGACTTACATCCTTCATATTGTTTCTTAATTTAAGACTAAGATAAGATATCAATAATTAATACATAAATTAAAAGTTTAGGGAACCCATCAAAGCCTCATTATTAAAGAGTAAACCCTATGTTGTGTTTAGGTTTGAAGAGCTTCTTCATGAGCTCATTTCTTAGAATACACTAGACCCTTTGTATATTTATTCCCTTAGAAAAATGTTGGTTGAGCCCCTAATACTACTCAAGTTTCAATTAATATTCTTTTGTTTACTTGTTTAGCAACAAATTGGAAGATGGTATGCCCCTATGATGATATTTTGTATTTTATAAGTTCTCTTTTGATGTTTTTTGTGATTATGTAGTATAAATTTGATAAAGAGATTGGTGGTCATTGATCTTGTTTTGATCCAATGGCTTGCATATTTGTAATCATTATCAAAATGATATTAATAGCCCTAGAGTGAATCAGTCCTCTAATATTCACTTCATCCTATAGTTCACATTAATCCTGAGCAACCCCATGGAATTTTTCAAGGCCCTCATGCATCATTTGATGAACTCCAATTTTATTTTCTCAAGTATGTATATATGTTAGAAATGATTATATCTAATTACCACATTACATACTCTTGCAACCCACAAGGATTGTTTGGGATTTTTCCTCCAAGTGATGCACCAATTATTTGTTGAAAACATGATCTAATGTTATGTGTACTCATATAAGGCTCCATAGAGAATGTCAAAATAACATTGTTTTATTGGTTGATAGTATTACATATCAGCTACAATTTGTCCTCTATCTTATGCCTTATTGAGTTAGCATGCCTAATGGGTGATGATAAATTGAAGATAATATTATAACCTATTTTACTATATAGGTGTTATCAAAGCTTCTAAGCTCTTATAGATGCACCATTGGCTAGTTCATAGCCATGACTTTTTGTGGTGGGGCCCCTTCCATATAGGATTGTAGGAAAAGTTCTATTGGTTATTGTTACAAAGTAAAATTGATTATTGATCCTTGATAATTAAATTTTATATGGCCTACATAAATTTATTCAAGTATTGGTCAAAATATTTTCATGGTGGAACATATGAGATTGTTTTCTTGAAGGAAAAGTGATTTCCTTAAAATCATGACTAAAAATATCTAGTATTGAGACATATAGTTTGAAAACTATCACTTGCTTAAGGGGCTCTCTTTGTGTCAAATCAAGATTACATCAACCATTCATCTCACCTCCCATAAATTCCCCTTGGTTTTACAATTAAATTTAATTTTCCCTAACTTGATCATGAACACTTAATCATAACCATCTACCACTATAGATGATTAATAAATAGTATGAGTTTCAAACAAACACTAAAATCACCCATGTGTTCTTCAACTCAACACTACTCTCACTAAATAGGACTAGAATGTTACTCACACATGTTGAAGTTTACTCATAAAATTTGATGACTTGTACGATTTCACATTCCAACTGGATATGCCCTTAAATCAATAGGAAAATGAATATCACTATATCAAACGTTAATCTTGCTAATGTAAGTCAATTGTTATTTTGTGCTAAACTGTACCTTGAAGTGTTAGCTTGATAATGGATGGCAATTGATAGAATAAAGTTGATTTTTCATTGATTTATGATGTGATTGAATGATGCATATGCAAATTAGGAGAAAAATGTTTTTAATGCTTTATCAAAACATTATTTTTATAGTGATACTCTCCATAATGTACAAATGTCTCATAATGATATTTTTAAATACACATCCTAGATATATGGAATTAAAATTTTGACACTTCTCTAAGTGAGTAATGGTTAGATTTAAAGAATGTCAAAATTTGAAATGTGAAACTTAGAATTTTAAAATAAAATGACAAATTGCAAGTTTAAACTGTTATTGAAGTTGAATAAGCTATTCAAATCAGGAACAACAAGATTATAAATAGGAAAATAAGACATTATTTTAATAAACTAAATTTTAGATTAATAAATACATCAAAATAATCAAATCATATACTAAAATAATACATTGAAATCATCAAATCCAAAATAATATAACACTAAAATAAATATCAATCTAAATTTACATACTCTAACCATTTAAAAAATAATAATCGAATTGAACTTGGATCTTTGCTAATAGAGTACTATCTAATTGTGATAAAGATTTTTTGTTTTTCCATTTAAAATTCTGGGTTTACTCGTTTGCATATTGCACGTCTACCAGAGTAGTACAAAATTCCTCTTTCCTTTTTATACTGTCATGGATGTGGATGCGCCGTTCCAAAGCTCTGATTTTGGTAAAGGCAGATAGGACACTGGAAAAGATTGCAACGTTTGGCTTTACACCTGCCAATTAAATTTGATTGAAGCTTCTAAATCCTATTCAACAAACGCATTTTGTGCATATCCTGCAAGCATGGCATTCCACAAGACCATATTTCTTTGAGGCATCCTGTTAAACAGTTCACGTGCATTTTCTATGCTTCCACATTTTGCATACATGTTTACCAGTTCATTATGGTTCGATGGATGCTCATACCCTATTCCGAAGCTCCCATTGTTCCCATTGCAGCAACCATTTGCATAAATAGATGCCAATGAAGCGCCCTTCCAAGAATAAATATGTACGTCTCAAAATCTCCATGGAAGCCCTGTTCCGAGTGGCTGGATTTTTTTGCCTTGACCGAGAAGCGTAGAGATGTATGCAAAATAAAGATGAAGTACAATAAAGTTGAATATCAAATGCTTACAGGAATCAACCGTACTTTCAAGTGGGAACAGTTTGAATTTCGAATAATTAACGGCGAAGGCTGTCTAAATGGAAGTGGATGGCGAAAGGAACGGGCCCACACCAGCCACCTAAGCGGTCAACGCTTAGAGTGTGCTGGTTAAGCCCAGCCTGACTTGAGCCCTGTTTTCACGACGGCAGTAAAAACAAATTTTAACCCCCCTTAAGGTGTCTGGGGCCATGTGGGGCCCCCTTAACCCAATTTTAACCCCCCTTAGGTGTCCGTAGTTGTTCCCATCATGTGGTTTGCTTGGTCATTGGACTGGGCATATAGGTTTAGTCCCACATTCATTTCATTTCTGCATACGAGTGAGTGTAGCTTTTATATTAAGAAGAGTGGGCACTACTTTTACCTATTAGGAAATGAAAAGAATTCTTTATTTTATTCTTACATATTAAGAAATAATATTTTTCTTAAAGTGATTTATAACTTATTTATAATTTTAATAATTTCTAATGAAAGTTAGTTATTTTTAATGTCTAATATATTAATGTTTTAATTTTTTTTATTTTTTTTTTTTTTTTTAGGCTGAGATGGGTAACCGCGACCCATAAACTGCCGGTCATGTCAAGCTTTAACGTGTGCGGCTTGGCCCTTGTTTCATACTCCGATTTTCCGCGGAATGAGGGGGAGACTAGAACTACATTGATTGACCGAGCCCTTAGCGGAATTACCCAGCCAATAGAGCTAGGGCCCCATGCATATTAATGTTTAATAACTATAAAATATATATTTAATTATTTATTCTAATGAAATTTATTGTTTATTATATTTTTATTTAAATAAAATAATTAATTTTTAATAAAATAATTAATTTTACAATTATTTTCAATGAAATGATTCCTCATTACTCCATGATTATAATTGTTTATTCTTTCTTGATAAATATTGGACACTTTAAACAAAATTAGAAAGTAAATAGTTTAAGGATTGTTTTTAGATTCCAATTAGAAATTTGGTTTAAATACGGAAAAAGAAAAAGGAGTGATGAATCAAAAGAATAGCAAGAGAATATT
>VDFB02255545.1:0-26215 GCA_007258455.2 Sequoia sempervirens | reverse complement strand
ACACTCATATGATATTGCATAGATGTTCATAAGAAAGCTACGATACAAACAGTTCTAGAAGGATGATAAATTTTCCTCACAACTAAAATCTGTTTGCATCACCAACATAACCTATGACCTACAATATACACATTTCCTCTGCTTAAAAGTGCTATTAATGAGACAATTAACAAGGAATAAGAGAAACTAACATGTAAATTTATCAATCATTCAACACACTCAATGAAACAAATAACTGAGAAGGCAGAAGTTACTTTTTTTATTGATTTCCAAAGGTGAAACTGTACATACAATGTCTGTAAACGAGTTACAAAACTCAGTATTCTCCTCTAAGGACTCACAGAAGTCACAAAAGCAGAAGAATATGCAAGTCAAAACTGTCTACAAAAAGGGAAAAAATGCCATATATACAAAAAGTGTTGCCCCTTGATTTTTAGGGTCTACAAAATATCGGTCTTCATAAAAGATTTGCCCTTAGATCTTTTGAATGAAGTTAATGTTGCGTCCCCGTTGTTCATGTCGGTGGAGAGTCGCTCTAGGAATGGCCTCCTTGATCTTTTGCAATGCATTTAATGTGCCAACCTCTGGCCTCCGTGTCTACTCTTGAACTTCCTTGAAGAGCTTCCTTGAATGCTTATGAGTGTTACTATAAATGTAGATAGACTCTTCTGCTAGTAGCGATCCCAGGTGTCACGGACTTGAGGTTTTCTCCTTTCTGCTAGCTTTCTTCTTGCTCCAGATCCTTCCGCAAGTTGACCTCTCTGGAAATAGTCTTTGATCTCCTCCTAGATCTTTATAGATGCCACCCCCTGGATATCAAAATGATTCATCGCTTTATTCATAGAGCAAATTCATATTGTCTATGTTCCATTGATCTTCTTCACAGGGGTAGTCACGACAGTCAAATTGTTAATGGTTCATCTTTGGCTACCTCTGATTGGTTGAACTCACTCCATGCAAGCTTCTCCGAGTGGTCAAAAGCTCTTCATCAGAATGAATTGCATGTCGGTGAGACACTAGCCGTGTCTCCCCAATGCGATTATACTCTATAGCAACATCGACATAACATACATCTATCGATGAGACTTCATATTGAGCAACAAAATTCATATCGACATCCATTTTCTATTAGCAAATTCATCGCTATCGGCAAGACATCTCTTTGTCGGCAGGAGGTCATAGCGAATGCAAAAGTCATACCGATATCCACAGTGGTCGTCGAGACAATCGCTATCAGGAAGACCTTTTGCCGAAGGCAATATCCTTCGGTGAGCTTATCTCATTGTTGGGGAGACTTTTTCTATCGGGGAGACATCATAGCGAAGGCACCAACTTTTGCCGAGACCTTATCCTTTCGGGAAGACATCTCCCTGAGCTCAACATATTTTTTTGAGAGTTCCATTCTTTCAGTGAGACTCCGCCTAGTCGCCATGACCTCATGCCGAATTGAAATATTTTGCCGACACCGCTTCATCTCGGCAAGATTTCTCAGCAAAATTATATGTTTTGGCGAGGGCTCATTTCACTTCGGCGAGACATTGCTTGGTCGTCGGGACCTCATGCCGAACTTAAACCTTTCGATGAGACTTTAGCATGTCAGGGAGACATATTAAGACCTGCGGTGATCAAAATGTTTGGGCGACTGACATATTTTAAATGAGTAGAACCCACTGTTAGTCGGCAAGACATCTGAAAGGTCTCAACGACCTTTTTCTTGAGGAATTTTATGCCAAATCTGATCGAGGCATGCTTTCCAATAGAGCTCTTATGAAATATCATCGCGTGAGGACCCCTCTTAGAAAAACCAAACACCCGCATCGCCGGGCTTAACCCTCATGGGAGCCACATTTAATCCACGCGCCAAATTTAAGACATAATTTCTAATTGAGCTTGTGGGTGAAAAATTCCGTAACATTTCGGCAACCACGTACTGACATGTTTGTCTCAAACACGGAAACCAGCTAAAACTTGTCCATTGGGAATGGAGTCATTAGGAAAACTCCTAAAAAAAACATCAGCTTTGTACATAGCTCAAACGTGTCTGTAACTTATAGACCATAACAGGTTGCCTGAAACCCAAGAAACAGGAGAAACTGAAATGAAACTATTTACTGTGCTGAAACAACACTTAGGAAATGGAAAACAATTAAACCAAAGTGCGGAAGCACTTATTGAAAAAATAAAACCTAACCTAATATGTACAATGGAGGAACTTATCAAACCTCAAAACAAGGCTTGGGGTATATCCCATTGACTGGGATAGGAAGCTTTTCACCTTCAGTTGTGACCAGTTGGTAAGCATTGTGTTCTTTGCAGTCTTTGATAATAAATGGACCCGTCCACATATTATCAAACTTGGTGTGATGGCCCGACCTCCTTTTTAGAACATCCCATTTCAGCACAAGATCTCCCACCATGAAATCTCTTGATCTAGTTTTCTTATCAAATGTTTTTGCTGACATTCCATATTCTTCATAGCCTTGTTTCTAGTTTCTTCTAACTCCATCAGCTGAGTATATCTTAAGGCAAGTGGGTCAGTCTGATCAAACAGGACCAGCTGACTGGCAATGTCCAAGGCAGGCAACTCAGTAGAAATAGGTAATTTTGCTTCTTTACCATACACCAACGTGTAAGGTGAGTTCCCAATCACCTTCTTAGGGGTAATTCTGTCTACCCAAAGAGCAGTCTTTAGCTTGGCATGCCAATCCCTTTGATTGCTTTGAAGTGTCTTTTTGATAATGTTAATCAAATTTTTATTAGTGGACTCTGCAAGTTCGTTGCCCTGAGGATAATAGTTGGAGCTTGTGTTCAAGTAAATGTCATTCTTCAATGCCCAATCAGCAACCTTCAAACCAACAAAAGCAAGGGTATTATCAGAAATTATAGAATATGGGACTCCAAATCTGCAAACTATGTCTTTATAAAAATTCAACACTGTTGTTTCATTAGCTTCCTTCAGAGGCAAAGCTTCTGTCCATCATGTAAAGTAGTTCATTGTTGTGATAATCCACTGATGGCCTGCACTTGAGGGTGGATTAATTGCTCCTATGAAGTCAATTCCCCACTTCATAAATGACTGCTCTATCTGAATTGGTTGCAATGGCAAAGCAACAAGCCTTTCTTTGCCTGAAAACAAGGCACATTTGGAACATCTCCTGACATATGTATGTGCATCCTTAAACAAGTCAAGCCAGTAATAGCCTACTCTTAAGATCTTATATGTTGTTGTCCTTGCAGCATAGTGACCTCCAGAAGGTCTGTCATGGAATTCATGTAATATCTGATCCACTTGATCATTATCAACACACCTAAGCAATACTCCACTGTGATATTTTCTATATAAAACATCATCAATCAAGACGAAAGGAATAGACTGAAGTCGGTAGTACCTCCTCTTTGCTCTGTTCATATTAGGTGGACATGCCTCAGTTCTCAAGAAAAATGACATTTCCTGCAACCAACTGGTAGCTTCATTATCTGCTATCCCAACATTGACCAAAACTGAGTCTCGTTCATTCTCTACCGCTGAAGTGTCTTCGTTAGCCAGCTGCTGGCATAAACCTTTTCCCCTCACCAATTTGGTGACCTGAATATCCACATCATACTCCATAACTCTTGTGATCCATCCAACCCATTTTTCATTTAGATTTTTGCTAAGTAAAAATTCTTTCACACTGGAATGAGCCACTTGAAGATGAATTTTGTTATGAGACAATAGATGTCTAAATTTCTTCAAACTTTTCACAATAGCTAGCACATGTTTTTCTATGAAGTTATACTTCTGCTCATAGTCTTCCAGAACCTTGCTGAAAAAGGCAATGGGCTGCTCCAACCCTTCTACATTTTTCTACACCAAAATTGCAGAAATTACACTAAAGCTGCCAAAAGCATACAAGGTAAAATCTTTGTTGAAATCTGGGTTAACTAATGTTGGGGCCAAAGCTAACGCCTCCTTGATCAGTTGAAAACTGTCCCTTGCTTCTCGGGTCCATCTAAACTCTGCATTCTTTTTTAACATAGCTGTGAGGGGTTTTAACAAGGATGCTATATCAGGGAGAAACCTCCTAACAAAATTAATACGACCAATGAAACCCTGAAGTCCTTTTTTATGCAGAGGTAAAGGCAGCTCCAAGATTGTTGCCACTCTTTTGGGATCCACTATGATTCCCTTCCTAGATACTACATACCCAAGAAGCCTTCATGAATAGAGAAAACACATTTATTGGGGTTCAATGATATACCAAACTCCCGACAATGTTCAAAAATCTGCCTCAAATGGTCGATGTGATCTGCTGTCTACTTGGAATAGACAGTGATGTCATCAAGATATACTAAGACAAACTTATACATTAAATTGCTGAGGGCCATGTCCACAGCCTTTTGGAAGGTTGCTCCAGCGTTGGACAAACAAATGGTGTTTTCCTATACGCCATTGTGCCCCACTTTGTGGTGAAGGTAGTTTTAAATTGATCTTCTTCCCTTACCAAAATCTGGTTATAACCAGAATATCCATCCAGTAACAAAAAATGTTCAGAACCTGACACACATTGAAGAATCTGCTCCATAGACGGAAGAGGGTGCCTGTCCTTTAACGAAGCTTTGTTCAAATCTCTAAAGTCTACACATAATCTAAGCTCTCTGTCCTTCTTCCTGACGAGAACTAGATTGGCAACCCAGCTAGTACGCTTGATGGGAAAAATAATCCCACTTTCTATAAGTCTGAAGACCTCTTTTTGCATTAGTGGCTCCAGTTTGGGATTAACTGGCCTCTATTTTTTCCTTATGGGTTTGGCTATTGGCTCCAATTCTATTGTATGCCATGCAAGATGTAGATCAAACCTTTTCAAATCTCTATATTCCCAAGCGAATATGTCAATGAATTCTTGGAATAATTGCAAAAAAGACTGCTTTTCAATAGTAGTGTTTATTTTCCCTATCTTGAGGCTTCTCTTGGGTGTAATTTCTAAGTCCTCATAATGGTCTTGTTGAACCAGTAAATTGGCTCAGTTACTTTTAGCCTAATCATTAAAGTTGAAAATACTTTCTAAGGTAACCAAACCCTTAGGCAAATTGTTGTTCTTTAATTGCAGTACCTGGTCTCCATACTGCTGTTTGATTTTATCCTGATTTGATGTTGTAAACACGTCCTCTTCAAGTAGAAATTGCAGAATTTTCTCATCACTCTCAAAGACCTACTAGTTAACATTGTTGTCAGGCACTGAAGGCCTAATAATAACCTTGATGTGTTGTTGATTACATTCCTTTCTTGCACTGTTTGGAATGTCAAATTGGGCTCCCACAACTAATAATCTGTCAGCATGTTGATTCTGATTTCTTGGAATTGAAATGATATTGAAAGCCTCAAAATCCTCAATGAGGTCAAAAACCCTGTGCTTATACAATTTAAGAATATCATTTTTAACAACATTCAAGCCTCTAACCTGATTTACTATCAATTCACTATCCCCATGCACCTTCAAACACTTAATTCCATGTTTCCTTGCCCATTCCAGCCCTTGAATAAGACCTTCATATTCTGTTGTGTTATTAGTGCATGAAAATGCAAACCTAAGGCTGCATAATATCTTTCAGCTCTTGGGGAAACCAATAATGTACCCCCACTAGTGCCATGCCTGCTCCTTGAGCCATCAAAATACATTTCCCAAACTCCATCTTGCTGATCACAATCATTCACTGGCCTCTTAACCAAGTTAGGCATCACTATATCAGCTTCTTGAAACATGTAGTTACCCATACCAGCATCCGACACCAAGTCACTCTTAGCGCTAGAATTTTTGCCTGCTGCCCACTCATCTAGAAGTATATCAGGAATATCATCGACAAGAATGTGAGGATCAAAGACAACAACATGCTCATCTTGTTCAAAAATTATGCAATTGGCATTTATTGCATTGGGTACACAAGGTTCTATATTGTCTTTTGTAAGTAACTCAGACTTAATGGTTACTCTAGTTCCATATCTAGTACGAAATAACATGTGAGACCAGTCAAACGAAAGGTATCCCCCTATTTTAGCCGTCAACTCCCTTGACAAATATAACCCAAAATATGGAGGCACATCTGCCACATAAATGTCTTGGAAAATTGAAAAATTAGGGCAAGCATGCATAATTAAGCTAGCATCTTTGATGAGCCCCACTATATTAATAGATGAGCCATCCAACTAGACTACTCCCTTTTCTAAAGGTTCATACTTTAAACCTAACTGATCAGCTACTTGATTGGGCATCACAGAACAGGTAGCACCATTGTCTACCATACAATTGTGCACTAAATTTTTTCCAATAATCAATGAAACATAGAACGGAGGAGGTCTCACGTTCTTACCTTGAATCGTAGATTCCCTTTTGCTACTGGGATTAACAACTTTCTCCTGATCATCATTAGCCATCATGACTCTTTGGGAATCAACAACAACTTGTTCAGGATTTATATCCTCAAATAATGCTTTTTTAAGTAGATCATCTTGTCCTGGAATGCTTAAGGAGTCCCATATGGTCATATTCACATTCATCTTCTTCATACTGTCCACAATGTTGTAAGGTATAGTTAAAGGTACCTTCTGATGTACTTTAGCAGCAACCGGTTCTTTATTCTTATGAGGCTGCTCGTTGATTGGTAAGATAGTAGTTCTCTTTGGTACATTTAGAATAGTTGTGGATGATGCTTCTATAGTTGTAGGCCCCTTGTTTTTATCAGCTGATTGCTCCACCTCAAGAGCTCTTTTCTTAGCTCGAGTATTGGCTGCAATTGCTGAATTGACATTCACACCACAAAACTCTTCACTTTGCCAATTTAAAAATGCAGTCTCATTAGAATGTATATCTAGTTGTTGTTAAGGTATACTAGCAGGTGCATCTGGCTATGAACTGACAAAATTTTGGACCATAAATGCCTGATTAACTACCCCATTTGAGCATGAGGTTGGGTTATGTGGTTGGTTACACACATGACACCATTCACTTTCTATCACAAAGTTATTCTGGGCTGGAACAATATCCTTTAATGGATTTACCGCATTAACAGGAGTTGGATTATAAGATTGGAATGGTCTCTGATTAACATTTTGCCTTTGATAGGCACCTTGATAAGGTTGCCTATTTTGCTGATAATGATATCCCTAATTTTTATAAGACTGATTTACATTCTAACCTTGTTGTTGGTTCTGCTGTTGAAAATTCAGCCTTGCCCCTTGATACTGTCTCTTCATGCTGGTCAACTCACTTCCCATCTTCTGTAAAATACTTTATATCTTCTACTAACTAGACTTAATCTCTTGCAATTCACTTGATGGTCCGGCAGCTGACATTCCTTGACTCACAGCGATGGGTAATGCTGGAACAGCAGGTAAAGGGGATAAAGATGGCATTTGCAATGGCATATTTGATTGAATTTCAGGGAAATAGGGCATAAGTGACCTAGGTGCTAACTTACTTGCCTGAATGAGGTTATTTTCTGCCTTAACAACTATACCATAAGCCTGAGGTAAAGAAGTAACCCCCATAGACTGTATCATGACTGAGATATCACTATTTAAACTTTTCAAATAGCACAAAAATGCATAATCAGTAGAAGGCCTTACCGTGGCAGGTATTCTATTCCAAGTTTTTTGAAATCGGATATTGAAGTCCGCCATTTGTTCTTGTGGGGCTCTTTTCATGGTTGTTAACAACTCTACCAAAGATAGGTGATCAGATTTTTCCTCAAAAAATCTAGTGAATTCATCACCAAGCTCATCCCATGTTCTTATAGAACCCACCGGCAAGCTTCTAAACCATTCCAACGCCTTCTTCTTGAAAAATGCAACCAACAATCTCACTACATTTTCTTGTATCACATGATGCACATTACACAATGCTGCTACATCTTTGATATGTTCAAAAGGCGTTACTTGTCCTTCTCTAGTAAACTCTGGTAACCCTTTTAATGTTGCTAATGGAATATCATCATGTTGTGCTAGATTGAGCGGACTACCCTGGTTGAACGGTACGAAAGTAAAGGCTCTTGGCACTGCCATTGAGCTGGAATGCATTGGTATGCTTGCTAAAGCAGAACTTGAACTTGGCTGAGGAGTATTTGCTGCAATAGAAATACTATTTGTTGCATAGTTGAAAACCTCAAATGAGGAGGCAGAAGGTTTTGTTCTAAGAGTAGGAGATGTTGAACGCCTAGCTAGAGGGTCTCTTCTTCTTCTCCTTTCATATGAAAATAGTGTCTTGTGACTAGCACCAGGTGGTGTTGACTGAACTCTAAGAGAAGGAAAAACCCTTCTGAGAGTTCTCCCTCTTCTTCTTGGAGGAGATAAATGCAAAAACTCTACAACTTTTGAACTTTTGGTTTCTATTTTTCTCATATAAACAAACACATTGATCCTTTCCTCAACACAGAGTCGCTAGATATGCTTAAAAATGACCTCTAAAAGGCTATCAACTCATTGTTAGCACATCAAAATAGCAAGGCTTAGGAATTTTACTTCTAACTCAGGTCCCACCGGGCGTGCCAAAACTGTTATCTCTAAAAAATGCACCCTATGCAAAGTTACAAAAACTGAGCTTTCTAGAGAAACATGCGATCATTTCAAGGCTGTGGGTCACCTGAAGTTGAAATGAACCTTCGGATGAGGCCGACTCCTAACTGGTAAATCACTTAATTACTAATCTTTGTGAGGTAAAGGGAGAAGGAACATAAAAATTGAAAATTACTCCTATGGCGATACACCAAATTTCTTCAATCATGAACTGATTAACACACAGTTTTCAATCAACTAGTAAAAGCTAATATGCACAACTCAACACTCATATGATATTGCATAGATGTTCATAAGAAAGCTATGATACAAACACTTCTAGAAGGATGATACATTTTCCTCACAACTAAAATTTGTTTGCATCACCAACATAACCCATGACCTGCAATATACACATTTCCTCTGCTTAAAAGTGCTATTAATGAGACAATTAACAAGGAATAAGCGAAACTCACATGTAAATTTATCAATCATTCAACACACTCAATGAAATAGATAACTGAGAAGGCAGAAGTTGCTTTTTTTATTGATTTCCAAAGGTGAAACTGTACATACAATGTTTGTAAACGAGTTACAAAACTCAGTATTCTCCTCCAAGGACTCACAGAAGTCATACTAAGTTATAACAACATCGACATAACATACATCTGTCGGTGAGACTTCATATCAAGCAACAAAAGTCATATCGACATCCATTTTCTATTGGCAAATTCATCGCTATCAGCAAGACATCTCTTTGTCGGCAGGAGGTCATAGCGAATGCAAAAGTCATACCAATATCCACAGTGGTCGTTGAGACAATCGCTATCGGGAAGACCTTTTGCTGAAGGCAATATCCTTCGGCGAACTCATCTCATTGTCGGGGAGACTTTTTCTATCGGGGATACATCATAGCGAAGGCACCAAATTTCGCCGAGACCTTATCCTTTCGGGAAGACATCTCCCCAAGCTCAACATTTCGCCAAGAGTTCCATTCTTTTGGTGAGACTCCGCCTAGTTGCCGGGACCTCATGCCGAATTGAAATCTTTCTCTGACGCCGCTTCATCTCGGCAAGACTTCTCAGCGAATTATATGTTTTGGCGAGGGCTCATTTCACTTCGGTGAGACATTGCTTGGTCGCCAAGACCTCATGCCGAACTTAAACCTTTTAGTGAGACTTTAGCATGTCGAGGAGACATATTAAGACCTACGGTGATCAAAATGTCTAGGCGACCGACGTATTTTAAATGAGTAGAACCCATTGTTAGTCGGCAAGACATTTGAAAGGTCTTAGCAACCTTTTTCTTGAGGAATTTTATGCCAAATCTGATCGAGGCATGCGTTCCAATAGACCTCCTTGTGAAATATTATCGGGTGAGGACCCTCTCATAAAAACTAAACACCTGCACGCTGGGCTTAACCCTCATGGGAGCCACATTTAATCCACGTGCCAAATTTAAGACATAATTTCCCCTGATTGAGCCCATGGGTGAAAATCGGGTAACAAGACCAATTGTGAAGAATATAGTTTTCTAAGTGTTAGACAAAGAGTTGACATATAATATACTTTTGGGACGTCCTTGGATTCACGAAATGCAAGTAGTGCCTTCAATGTATCATCAATGCTTGAAATTTCATGTCAATGGAGAAGAAGTCACTATTTTAGCTGATTACAATAACCCTCACTATTGTAACACACTTAAAATAGCTCAAAACACTTTTGTGCCACATAACAAAGAAGAAAACACTCCTACTTCTCCAAATAATGAAAGGCTACTAAATGTTGTATCAAAATGGGTTGAGAAAAAGGACCAATCAAAAGATAAAGGTGTTGTTGATTCTACTCCATCAAGTAATGAAGGTCAACTAGATACTCTATCAAAGAAATTTGAGAAAAAATATCCACTTAAAAGACAAAGGCATGGGAGAATATTCAATGGAGCAATCTTTGGGTCTTTCACAATTGTTTCCTTCCCCAAGAACATATAGACAACCATCAAGATCAAAATAACAATCCTCACAACCTACCACAGTCTTTGATGGTAGATTTGTAAAGGCAAGTACTTTAGTTGACGAATCCGAAGATAAGGCCATCCTCAATTCTCTATACAAAGATGAGGAAGCATCTACATCATCAAACATTAGCATACAAACAGATCAATATGGAAAAGGGAAAAAAATCTTAGAGAAGATGGGGTATGAAGGACAAGGACCTATTGGCAAAAGAAAAGAAGGCATTGTAGAACCAATCCAACCTCTCACACTTCATTCAAAGGACAAAATAGGACTAGGCTACATGAAAGAGACAAAAGAAGAACTTACTCATAGAGTTGTTGAAAGAATCCTTCAAATGCGAGATAATTCTAAAACAGATTCCAATGAATATGAGTGGGATGCTTTATCTAAAGTATCATATGAGGCCAAAAAAATTAATGTAATAAAGAAGTATGCACCTACACATACGGAGGGACAAATCTTAGGGACTAGACCCCTTGTATTTGGATCACAGAATATCGATGACTCAAGTGAGGATGAATAGATATCGAGCGAGATAGATGACTTGTAGGAGAGTAATATTATAGAACTCAACATCACTATCGACAAATTTGATAATGTTGCTATCAGAACCCTCATAGTAGTTGACCATAGCCAAACTGATGACCTTTTACCCTTAATACACCCTGAACTTATTATCTGGGAACCAATTGAACCTATCAATATACCTATCTTTACAAATGATGATGCCATCGTTAACTTCCTTTGTTCTAACGAACCTGACACAAGTTCCAATCATAAATATCATAACAAAGCTTCAAGTCAGGAGGGTGTCAAATCTCCCAGTTGCAAAATTGAAAATATGAAAAATGGATCTAATGGTGAAAACCATTTAATGGCAGTATTAGATCTCAAAAAAGTAAAAATAAAGAACACATCTAACGATGAAAACCTCTCTGAGGAATTGAAGGATGGGAGATTTGACACTAATCCAGAACACTATCATGAGAGATCATTAGTGTTGGTGGAGCCTACATAGTCTATCAATTTTGGCACAGTAGAAAAAGCAAAGACTCTACATCTGGTAGCATCCATGATGAAACAAGAAAATCCTGAGTTCACCAAGTTCTTTAAAGAATGAAAAATCAACTTTGCTTGGTTTTACTCTGATATGCCAAGTTTAGACTCAGATCTCCTAATGCATCACTTATCTTTACCATCTGGAGTGAAACTTGTGAAGAAAAAACTAAGGAAAATGCATCCGCATATTGCCTTGTTGGTAAAAGTAGAATTGAAGAAATTGTTAGATGCAAGATTCATTCGATCTATTGATTATGCTGAGTGAATTTCTAATATTGTACGTGTTTCTAAACCAAATAGTAGCATTAGAATGTGTACTAACTTCAAAGATATCAACAAGGCATGTCCAAAGGATGAATTTCCTTTTCCAAACATTGACATCATTATAGATTTGACAGTAGGACATGCCATGCTATCACTAATGGATGGATTTTCAGGTTACAATCAAATCAAAATAGCACCAGAAGATCAAGAGAAAACATCATTCACATGTCCATGGGGAACATTTTGCTGGAACGTCATGCCTTTTGGTTTGAAGAACGCAGGGGCCACTTATCAACGAGCAATGACCACCATTTTCCATGATATGATGCACACTTTCGTGGAGGATTACATGGATGACTTGTTGGCGAAATCTTTCACCAGAGAAGGAAATCTAAAAATCCTAGAATTTTTTTTTACCAGATTGGAGAAGTTCAATGTCAGATTAAATCCTAAGAAATGTGTGTTTGACGTGACATCAACGAAGCTTCTAGGATACATAGTTTCAAAGAAGGGTATCGAAGTGGATCCCGCCAAGGTCAAGGCCATAATGGAGATGCCACCACCTAAGAATATCAGCAAGCTACAGTCTCTATAGGGAAGGCTTCTTTCTATCTGAAGATTCATCTCTCAATTGGCCAACAATACTAATCTGTTTAATCACCTATTGCACAAGAATGTTCCATTCAAATGGGACGAGGAATGTGAAGCTTCTTTTAGTAAACTGAAACAATATTTGATGTCTCCACCCATATTGATGCCACCAACAGAAGGAAAACCATTACTACTTTACATAGCAACAACTAAAATTTCTTTGGGCATTCTATTAGCATAGGAAGATTCTGAGGGAAAAGAAAGGACTATCTATTATATCAACATAACATTAAATATATATGAAATCAACTATAACTTCATTGAAAAGGCTTGTTTGGCGGTAGTATTTGCTACTCAATAGCTGTGGCATTACATTTTAACCCACACTGTGAAACTCATAGCAAAGATTGATCCACTAAAGTATTTACTCAGCAAGGTTGCACTAACATGAAGACTAGCCAAGTGGGTAATGATCTTGAGCGAATTTTATATCTAGTATGTAGATCGAAGAGCCTTCAAGGGTTAGGTGATAGCTGATTAGTTATTTGATGCACCACTACAAGATGATCATCCAATGAGCATTGAATTTCCTGATGCAAATGTCCTTACCATGACAACACAATAATGGATGCTATATTTTTATGGGTCCTACACACAACACAGATTAGGTGTTGGAATCCTATTTGTCACACCTCAAGGACATACCATCCCAAAATCCTACAAACTCATATTTTATTGCACAAATAATGTAGCTGAATATGAGGCATTAATCATCGCCATCAAAGTGGTAGTCGAATGGAAGATCACAGAGTTGCAAGTGTATGGAGATTCACAACTAGTCATTAATCAGGTGAATGATGTTTATCAAACAAAAGATGAGAAGTTGATGCCATATAAGAAAATGGTGGATGATTTTAAAAATTACTTTATTGAAATCAAATTTTAACAGATTCCAATAGCAGATAACAAAGTTGTTGATGCTATGGCAACAATTGCTTCCCTTTTATAGATACTGGAAAAGCAAGACCATTATGAGTTTATGGTGTAAGAAGTGTCTAATCCTGCTTATGATAATCCCAAATCCCAAACCATATGCAACCTAGTTGACATTGAATCCTTAATTTATGGGAAGATCTATGTTTACCTAAAAGACAATACCCTGCCACCTGATTTGTCTCAAAACCATAGATTAAACTTCATCCGTCAAGCCACACAACATACCTTGATTGCTGACATACTTTATCGTCGAGGTCTTGATGGTACTCTCCTTCAGTGTCTAGAACGTAATGAATCTAAGAAAACCTTATGTGAGGTTCATGAAGGTATTTGTGAAACTCATTTAAGTGGACTAACTCTCGCTAAGAAACTCCTATGTTTGGGGTATTACTGGCCGAATATGGAGGAGTCTTTTTAGTTTGTTAAGAAGTGCCAAAAATGTCAAATCCATGGTAACCTCATCCATATTACTGGCCGAATATGGAGAAGGAGTCTTTTTAGTTTGTTAAGAAGTGCCAAAAATGTCAAATCCATGGTAACCTCATCCATATTACTAGCCGAATATGGAGAAGGAGTCTTTTCAGTTTGTTAAGAAGTGCCAAAAATGTCAAATCCATGGTAACCTCATCCATGCACCAACACATGAATTACAACCGGTCACATCAACATGGCCTTTATGTTAGTGGGGATTGGATCTTATAGGTAAGATTCATCTCTCTTCATCCAATGGACACAAATTCATCATCACAGCCACAAAGTATTTTACAAAATGGATTGAATTTGTTCCCTTAACAACAATCACTGGAAAATATATTTCTTCTTTCATCCTAAATTACATCATCTGTCGGTATGGTATTCCTCAGTCCATTGTCGCAAACAATGGTAGACCTTTCAAGAATCAAGATGTCCAAGAACTGTGTGAGAATTTTCATATCCAACATTATTTTTCAACACCATACTATCTTATAGGGAATGACCAAGCATAGGCCTCAAACAAAACTATCTTGAAAATCTTAAAGAAAATAGTCAACGATGTTGGATGTGATTGGCACATTCAACTAAGCCCTGCGCTGTGGGCATACTGAACCAACATCCGTACACCTACAAGAGCTACACCATATGCCTTGGTGTATGGATCAGATGCCATTCTACCTATTGAGGTTGAACTACAATCACTCTGTGTGTCATTAAATGGAATCATTTCAGATGAGGATTTTCCAGTGTCTAGACTTCAAGAGATGGAACTGTTGGATGAGCGTCGTCAACAAGCTATGGATCATTTGAAATCCTATCAACAAAGGATGTCTAGGAGTTATAATCACAGAGTAAAACCTAGAGCATTTCAAGTTGGAGACTTACTCTTAAAAAAGAATCCTTGAAATCAACAAGATAGAGAGAAGAAAGGGAACTTTGAACCTAACTAGCTAGGTCCCTTTATCGTCATATCAGTCTATGGATCTAGAACCTATTAGCTGTCTACACTAGAAGGGGATTTGTTTGATGAACCTATCAATAGTCTCCATCACAAGAAGTTATACACCTGAATCATCTAGTACACAATTAAAGTCCTGAAAAATAGATAAAAAAAACAAAAAAATTAGAAAAAGTCCTTAAAAAATGGTGCCTTGATGAAAACCTGGCAAATAGGCATCTTGGTGACAACAAAAACAAAAGAGAAAAATACAAAAAAATCAGAAAAGTGAAAAAAAATCATAAAATCTAAAAAAAGTGCAATAAAAAAAAGTAGTGAAAACCTGGAAACAGGTGTTATTTGTGATTTAAACTAGCTTTTCCATCTATTAGATGCATGTCTTGGCCGTTCACTTTTGCCATCATTCTGCCTATCGTTGAAGAGCCTCATGTACATATCCTGGCATTGTGGTCGTGTCTCTCCCTAGCTTGGGGGAAAAATCCTAAACTCACTGGGGGCAATAAACTTTGAGCTTAAACAAATAGACAAACAATAGTATGACAACACAACAAACACAATGATCATGGGGAAACTCAACATTGAACAATCAATCATCTACATTAAATAGCTAAAGGAAATCAATCAAAACAAATATAAATGGATGATATTCTTTTGAATCATGATTTTATCACTTTAGATTGAATGTTCAAATGTTGTACTTTGATTGTTGTTATCATTGCTCTGGAGCAACTTGATGATGTATTGAACTAGAGAAGCTAGGAACGAGAATGATATTTTCTTTGTCTGTTGTCTATGAGTTGATCATTATTACTATGTGAATTATCATGAGACGTGCTCTACAAAGTATCACTGATGAAATTTTGAATTCACATAGGAAAATGATTGATTCTTATCGGTTTACACAAGAAATGCTTAGGTCATTTCGGTTTAATTATACCTAGATGCTTGTGTTAACTTGCAATATCAAAAATCGTGAAAGAAGTAATAAGGTCATCATGGTCTAAATTATACCATTGATGCTTGTACTCACTTTCAACATTTCAAAGGCTCAATTATGATAAAAGTACGATAAATGGATTGTTAAGATGACAAAGTTGCATATGTAGATTTGCATGGTTAAAATAGATTGCATTCATTTTAGTTTTGCATCTACATAATAGATTATTCCAAAGGTTTCCAAAGATTTTAAAAAATGATGTTATATTTATCATTAATGGATTGAGTATTCTTGAAATTAACAAAAACATTATCATTCTCATGTAGTTGCATAATCATTTGCATTGCATATATTAGAATGCATTATCATATCATCCATTCATTTATACATCATACATTAGAAAGTATCATCATATTGATAATTCATTCGTTCATACATTACATCATATATTTGCATTTCAAAATTACCAAATATAAAGTGTATCGTATCTCATTTCATATATCATAGAAACATCATATCCAAATAATACATATAGTTGCATTATCATATCATTCATGTATAAACATTATCATACATCTATTTTTCAATACATATATTACAATTTTCATGCATCCATACATCATAATTAGAGCATTATCATATTAACATCATTCATAAAACATACAGAATAATAATCCTATGCATTATCATATTCATTATTGTATCCATACATATCCATAATATCATCATATAAAACATCACATGGCATATAGAACGAGAAATTAAATGCATCCATCATAGACATACATCATAGAATCATATAGAACACATATAGATAAATAATCCGTTGCATATCATATAGCCTCAAAATCATAATGTCAAAGTGTACAAGAATACCCAAAGGTATAAAGAGATACATCAATATAAAAAATGGTAGTATATCATAGTGTCTCAATTAAATCAGGAAGTATACATCATGTCCAAAAATAGAAAAAAATTGTCATCACATCAGAGCTATGTCGTGCTCTCCCTAGACGGTGTCGCCATCATTGGACCAGTACCTCCTGCACCAGACAGACCTGCAGTAGGATCTCTCCAATCTCCCAAAAGTGGCTATGTAACACCTTTACTAGTGGTCCAAGACTAGGTCCTACTTGATCAGCACTGTGCAAAGCTCTCTCGCTGCTCTGGAGGAACCACCTCATGATATTTCTATTTGTAGAACTCGGCCTCCTGGGTGGTATGACGTACCTCTCTAAAATAATCTACTATCCTAGTAACCTTTGAGGCTTGCTATAATCTCTCAGAGATGCCCTCAGCCTGCTCCATCCACTGTCGTAAAGTGTCCCTCTCTGCAGTAAGTGTGGCAACCTATAACTGCATTTGACCCTGTGCCTGAACCTGGGCCTAGACCTGTGTAAGCTAGGCATGTACCTATTGTACCTAATGTCTCACAACATCCTTCTCTACCATTATTCTATTAATTTGTCCCTGAGCCTGTGCTAACAAAGCCTGTACCTACTCAAGCTAACCCTGCAGTGTCTACACCTGCACTTGTAAAGCAACTATCTATGTCTGTTGTTGTTGCGAGGGTAACCTAATCTCTATGTGCTCTTGGGCTTCTGCTACCAATTATCACCTCTTGTGAGTCACTCTGAACTCTTGAAAATCAAAAGCTAGGCCACCACCACCCTCGTATCCTCCACCACCATCACCTCCATCTGCATCACCTCCATCTCTATCACCTCCATCACTATCATCTCCATCTTCATCCCCATCATCATTTCTCTCTGCCTCCTCCTCCTCATCTCCTCTACCTCTCCGCCACCTGCGCCCATGACCTATTGTCCACTTGTCCTCATCTAATAATGGTGTTGGCTCGTCTAGGATGGTGATCCGTGGGAATGGATGTAAGAAAAGGTACTGAGCATACTCCTTTGATATCAGAGCCTCAATGATCTATGGATGAACATCCCAAATGATGGCCTATAAACCCTAGAAATGTTGCACTGTTGCATCATAAGACAAAATAGGTCCCCACTTTGTGGCATCTATCTATCTCCGTGCATAATGAGCAATGCCCTAGGGAATCCCCTACACATTGCCATATTTCCTCAATGCCCTCAACAACAAGAATCTCTCAATGATAAACCAGGTCCGCCCAATCAGGTACATGGAATGACACAAAAACATCTCAGAGTCATCCTCTGGCCACTGCTCACAATCAAGATACAACCGCCATGTCACCGACTCTAAGTCATCAAGAATCCTCCTCCAATACTCTAGTTTACCCATCTTAGGCTGAGCAACTGGACCTACATAAACATGTACATATGGCTCAATGCGGGTCATTGTCTATCTCCAACTGGACAGGTGACCGCTATATGCTCCCAGGCCCAGACTTGAAGCAATGTGACCCCAACTAATAAACTAGCCCCTCAAAGGTAAACCACCTGGTGTAAATCATGGTACAGATGAGCGAGAATGTAACATGTAACATCCAACCTCTTAATACACAAGTAAACTCAAGAATTCTAAGGTAAATAAACTTAGTAAACATGAGAGGGAATTTTTTTTTTTCATTTGCATAAGCACAAGAGTAAAGTATAATTTTTCCAGATAAAATTCAAACTTGAATTCACATGTAATCATATCTAGAATCAAGATAATTCCTTACAATATTCATTCATATCACAAAAGATACTCTTAGCATAAAGAATAGTTTTACCTCATAAGTTTTGACCGTCGTAAGCCAAAACTTGGAGTTCACTGCATCTAGAATGTTGATGTCGCTTCACGAGACTCAGTGAGTCTTCCTGCTATAGAGGGAGAGCATCATCCTAGTGCTTTTCCTCCAACCACGAATCAAGTGGTCCCCCGACACTTCCTACCGAAGTGCCCCGGCCCTTCACGAAGGATATAGATATAAGGAACTATCAAGTTTCACCATCTAAGTCCTAGTGATGTGTCCTACAAAACCCAATCGACCATACAACTCTAGATCCCTTCTAGCTAAGTATGATCATTCTGATTGGTCATGCCATCTAGACACACACCTCTGACTCGACTTAGAACTATCACATTTTGTAGTTTTACTTACTCTATTGGTACATTAGACACAAACGAGTCTGTATAGAAAACCATTCTAGCCAATATGAGTTAGAGCTAATCCTTATTCTAGCATATACATGTAATGTAAAGATTTAGGTATTTCAACCTTTTAAAAGTCCCTTATTGCATTCTTGCAATATCTAGAGTTTATGACTTCCTGTCATTTACCCTCAAGATTCAATACCCAAAAATCTTTTATGCATTACTTCGAGTTTTGACATTATCATAGAATATCTTAAGGTATTTTAAATACTCTTCTAGTCTTGTTCTATGGTTTCCATGACCTTTCGCTGTCAATTATTATAGATATATGTACAATGTAATATCTGACACAAGAGTTATAGATTTCCTATATCCTCATTGTTTCAATACTAGGGTTTAGCTTTTCTAACCCAAATCATGGAAATTTCAACCATCCTTGTTTCTCCAAAGGTAATAACATAAGTGTAATAAATCATAAGAACATAATTCTTCTAGTCTTTCCTCCACCACTTAGTATTGCTCAAGTTTAGATTTCACGTAACATGAATAGGCATAGTATTCGAGGTATTTCCTCACCAATATAGTATCTAAAATAAAACTATCTTTCCATAATGCTCAAGGTTGGATATTAGGAATCCCATAGCCATCTGAGTGTCAGGTGTTGTGTCTTTCCCAATGTCTCATGGTCACACAATTATAGATCCACTCTAACTATGTATGACACTACTAGAGACACTAGGCCATCTAGAGCACTGTGGACCAACAATACATGCAGAGATGGATGCATTAATTTGGTCAAATATTTTCATGCATAAACATTATGCATTAAACATTGTCGTATGTCCACCACCCTTAACTCACTTATAAGCTATCATGTCTTACAATAAGTTTAAATTGACCTTACACTCAAGGTCTAAAGTAAGTGGGGCTCATGTAATTCATAGTCCATAGTAAGACTATCGACTCCCATCTTTTGTTTGTTTCGACCAGTTAGGTTACCTTTGTAACGAGGATCTTGTCACTCCTCGCCCTCCTTCTAATCTTCCCGATTACACAAAATGAACCACATTTACTATTCTAGGTATATCGTGGTTCAAAACATCTAAATAGATTATAATATAAGATAGAATCATCTTCATACTATACTAGGAATTCCTTGCCTTGCCTTAGATAAATAGAGTGATTTTGTCATGAATGATGACTCTTATTACCCTTATGAGCTTAGGTAGTATCTCTACTCTCACTTAAATAGAGGGTAGTTATCATTAATAGCTCAATTCATCTCTAGTGACTTGGCTAGCATGCAAGCTACCACTTATTATAACCGTATTCTTAATAACTATACCCTTATGAAACCACATTAGAACTTTATACAAGTTGAGTCATCTTTTAGTTGAGTGCTTTAAGCATTCACTTGCTAAGGCCATATTTGCCATAAACACAATCATCATTAATTGACGTATACATTTTGAATATAATGCAAGGGCTGAGCCATGATGGCCTTGAGCCTCAGTTTGGTATGTGTTTCAAGTGTTAGCATGGCCCTTGAGGTCACGAGCCATAAATACAACCTGGATACAAATTAAAAATAACCTAGTTTTCATAGTCGTGAGGTCTTAACACAGTTAAGAAGTATAAAGATTAAAATCTCGGGCACCCTGGCCTCAAGTTGTAGCGACAAATAATTTCATACAATGTTGTTCGGCCTCAATATCCTCAAGTTAGTGGTGCCATAAAGGATAAATTTTAATGCCACTCTACTTGTATGGCCTCAAGCGGTGATAAAGAGTACAATAAGGATTAAAGACCAATGTCACTCGACCTGCAAGGCCTCAGGCAACGTCACGAGGAAGGATTCAGTATGGATTTGGCTCAGTCATAGGATTTTAGCACAGACTCAGCCAAAAATAGCTATTGCAATATGGCTCGGCCTTGGCCATGAGCCTCAACAGAGAAAATACATTTATAGTTACGAGCTTGACCATAAGGCCTCGAGCTAATGCTAAGCATATATCAGTGGTAAGATTCCATAGCGAGAGTCATAACAGTATGGCTCCATATGATATGCATGTATGGAAGCTGGATATAACAACAAATTACTCTTAGTACACATAAAATAGCTCTACTTACCTGAGTACAGTCCTTTACAACGAAGTATTCTCAACTGCAACTTCGTTGTCCTTCCTAGAAGTCTTTTCCCACCTTTACTTCCTCTCCCATTCTCGCATTAGCATATCAGAATTCTCATACTCCTTTCATGGAAATGCAGGCACCTTTCCATGGAATGAACGCCCCACATCTACGTTTGTTTCCCCCTACTTCCTCCTTGCAAGAATCGGCTCCTAAGAATGGCTCGAGCCCATCCCCTAGAAACGGATTTGAAGTCCGATATAAGAAGATAACTCCATATCTTTCCTTTCCCCCCCTAAAAGGTTCATCGTGCGATGCCAGATAATCCTCCCCTATTTTCCCTACCTTCTCCACTCTTCCCTGCCAAGAATCGGTTATCAAAAACTGCTACAAAGGTAGTTAGAGAAAGAAAATAGTTCCCCAAAAGCAGTTAGAGACTCGAAGCCTAAATGGCAAGGTCACGATCTCCTAAAGCTTAAGTCGGTTAACTTTGCAGAAAAGAAGGGATGGGTAGCGCTACAATCACGGGTTGAAACCACGATGGCAACCATGACACAGTCTAATAAGTCTTTAAGGAGACTAAAACTTGATATATATTAAGCTTATAATATAATAGAAACATGCTCCTCTTATTAGAGGATCGAGCTTATACAATTACCACAGCTACACCACCGATTAGAATTAAACAAACCTCTTAGATACTTCTACAAAGTATGAAATCTTTTACGCTATTAAAAAGGTAGTGAAACATAAAGTGGCGGTCCACTCTATAGGTGTTAACCCACATTTCACCTAATGGCACCAAGAAAACATTTATTTGTTGTCATGCTTAGTACTTTTAGATAGTATGTATTTATAACCTTCCTAGGAATGTATAAGTATATAAGTTCAAGAATGTATTATCTTATTTTCTCTAGTATTTTATATGCATACATTTATATTAATATATACATAAACATTAACTTGTAACTAATTTAGACGTGTACCCATATATCATAGAAGCACATTCATAAATATATTGATGTATATATATATATATACACACAAGCATATCTTTGTATATTAAGTGCAAGATGGTTAACGTATAACTTAGACCAAACGGGTCGAGTATCACTTATTTGACACAAATAGGTTCACCACTTTGTACTAACACTAGACCTAAGATGGCGACAACTTGATCTTTTCCTTGTATCTATACCCTTCTCTCTGATGATGCTCTCCCTCCCTTTCTTGGAGGGGTGAAAACCTATTTCCTGAATGCAACTTGCAATCACCAACTCGAAATTAGTGTGTCATTAATCTTTTCATAATCCTTATGAAATAATCACACCTTGACAACTTTCAAACACATATCAATTATAGTCAAAATAAACATAACTCATGAAAACATTGATTTTCTAGACATTTTTGCTAAACATCAAATCATTAAATCATTCGTAATCATCTACTATTTACTTCAAAAAGTAAAAAGTAAAACATAGTTAAATTTAGGGTTGTAAACACAACATCCCTAGGCATATTGGGTACCCTAAGTGATCATACTCTAAAGAATATTGCCCCA
The DNA here is from genome assembly GCA_007258455.2 of Sequoia sempervirens. Lineage (NCBI taxonomy): Eukaryota > Viridiplantae > Streptophyta > Pinopsida > Cupressales > Cupressaceae > Sequoia > Sequoia sempervirens. Next base: position 3,629 of record VDFB02255545.1, on the reverse strand, counting down.
TCCAACTAAAAGTCCCTTTAACCTGTGATCATGACAAAGGAACCCTCCAATGAATCCAACAAGTACAGACGACAATGTAGCATAGACAACAACCATCTCTCTCCAAGGAATCTCATAGCTGCATATCCGATCATCCTCAAATACTCTCTTGAGGGCATCAGTCCTGCCCTGCTCATGAGAATCATATAGGACCAACTCTCCAACACTAGGTATCCGTAGAATCCGATAGAAATCCTCCAAAGTCACTGTGATCTTGCTAGTGGGCAAATGAAAGGTGTTATGCTTGCTATGCCACCTCTCTACTAAAGCTGTCAACAAACCCCTATTGATCTTAATTTGGGGCATATCTATCAGAGAGGACAATCTGCAGCATGCAATGATAGCTTCCTCAGGCATCGTTAGGTGTGGAATCAACTCCCATGTCCTACAGAAATGATCTCGAATCTGTAGATTCGTCAAAGGCTCCTATCATCACAAAATATCACAAATCAGTAATCTTGTCAATCAATCAAACTTTAATCAGCCTATCAATCTAATCAGCTCTAGTGAGACTTTGATCAAATCTCATGAGCAACTATCATTGAACCTCTCCTATCATGAGGTTAATTAATCAATCTATCATTGATCCTCACCTATCATGAGGACAATCATTAATCTATTATTGAACCTCGCCTATCATGAGGTCAATCAATCAATCTATCTATCATCAATCCTCACCTATCATGAGGTCAATTATCATCAATCAATCATTGAATCTCACCTATCATGAGATCAATAATCATCTAATCTATCAAGATCATCAATCAAAATCAAATCAAAGGATGACGCGATCAAAAATCATCAAAATCAAGGAGTTTACTGAAAATTATATCATTCTAACTTGGATGTGCCAAAATAGTATTTCTATGCGCTAAAAAGTTAAATGCGCTAGAAAATTCACAAATGCACCAAAAGAGTCTATCAATGCGCCAAATTAGTGAATGTGCATTTAATTTCATCAATGCACTAATCTAAGGCATCAATACGCCAAATGATCATATGGGCTAAATTTTTGCTTCAATGCACTAAATTAGGCCCTAAATGTGCTAAAACTTTCTATGCGCTAGAAAACTTGACCTATGCACTAAAAAATTATTCCTATGCACTATAATAGTCATCACATGTGCTACATTAGAGGGTGTATGCGCTAAAACTCTAAAAAATGAATTCAAAACAAGAAAAACAAGGGAAAATCGAAATGCACAATTTACGAAGAATTTTTTTGAGGTACGTACCGGAGGTCCATACGTTGCCGGGAGGTTGTGATGTCGCATGCGCTCTAATCGGTGTGTGTGGTAGGGGATTGCTCTAAATCACTCACTCCAAATTTTCAAAATCACAGTTGTAGAAATGAAGCTTGAAATCACCTTTTTAACCTTTTTAAAGGTTAATTAAGTGGGATTTTTGTGGGGTTTATTTATTTTATTTTCCAAAGGGCTTAATTCATCAATTTCACATATGGAAAATTAAACATAGTTTTTTAGGAGATAAATCATTTTTGAATCGTAAAATTTTGAAATCATCATCAAATCATAAAAAAATCATCAAAAATTCAAAAAAAATCAAAAACTAAAATAAAATAAAAAAATCATCGATTTATCTCCCAAGGGGGCATATATCCATCATCACCTAAAAAACAATATTTGGGGCATATCAATTTTTTTTTCTCAGTACTAACAGCAACAACAATTTTTTCTTTGAAGCAATGCATAAATACATCACTTCAAAGAGGGGAAAAATGTATACACCTAAAAATAGTCTAGATAGTCTAATTAATTAAATACAATTTATTTAATTAATTGACCTTCTAATTCATCTACTTATAAATAAATAGAAATATTTATTTATATAGTGTAATGAAGGATTTCTGCAAAACAAAATAAGTTAGTATCACATGCATGCAATATTATCCAAACAACACAATAGAATGCAAAGGAGAAATGTGAAAGAAAGGGAATGAAACTAGAACAATCTCACCCATTTCTCTCCTCCATGACTAACTTCTATTATACCTCCTAGCTTGTTGTAATAATGGATGCCCTCAGATTTTGAGGAGCAAACTCTATATGCCTAGACCTATACAAGACTTTGAAGGATTTATTTTAAAAGATTTATGCAAATAGAAAATGAAATCTAAGTGCAAATATTCAAATACTAATGGCTAGAATGCAAGAAATGACAATAAACAAGGAATCTAAAATGATTTTTAAGAAATTCAAGATCAAGATCAAAAATCCCTGAAATGAGAGGAAAATTGTCATTTTATAGAAAATGCAATTTTGCATGGATGGATGAGATGAGAGATTGAGAAAATGCCCTAGAATCAATGGTTAAGATTCAAAATGGAAACTCTCAATTAGGGTTAGGGAAAAATGCCCACATGTGTGAATAATATTTAATTAAATAAATTAAATCAAGAATAAATGTGACAGTTGAGATGAAATTAGCAAAAATTAGAAGATAAGAAGATGGGATTTTAGAAAATCAGTGATTTTAGAAATTACTTGATTTGTAGAAGAATATTTCCATTTTGAATTAAATTAATTCAAAATATGGATTTTGTGAGATAATGAGTAATTGAGTTTTGAAATTAATTACTAAAAGAAGAATCAGCTATCCATAGACATTTTAAATAAATTGTTTTATTTTAAAATAAAGAAGTGTCAAGATACAGCTAGCTTAAATAATTAAAAAATAATTATTTTAATTTAGAAGAAGTGGTTAATTAATAAAAACAAATTGAAGCAAATCTATTTCCAATTAAAAAGAGAGGATTTTAGGAATTAGTGATACATTGAATAAATATATTAAAATATATTTATTTGATAACCGTGAGGACATTAATGACAAAGATTAATAAACAAAATGAACCTTTATTTAATTATGAAAGGATTCTTTAGATTATTAGACGACAAATAAATATGATTTATTTATTTCTCTAATAATCGAAGAATAGGAAGACTTCTAACTAATTAAATAATTGTGAATCATTTAATTAATAGTTGAAGATGGGTTAGGAACATAATTAAAGTGTCATAATTATGCTAGGACAAAAAGTGGTAAAATAGTGCTTGCAGGCCTAGGTCATTTTTAGGTGTCTACATTTGCCCCTCCTTGTCATAATGCCACTTGTCACATTGTGACAAAGAAAATAAGTCAAAAATATGCCCCAGTGCAAAATAAGATGAGGAAGAACAACGAGGAGGGTAGCGGTATGCCCCCTCGAGAGGATAGACGGGTTCCAAGATCACGGGTGTGCTCTCGAAATTGATGAGAAGGCTAGACTATGAAGAGATGAAGAAATGTTAGTGCAAAAGATGTGGATGATGAAGATGTAGACTAGATGAAAGAATCCTTCAAAACTTGCCAAAGAACTAATAGACATTGCTCGAATCATCATTGGGCGGTAAAAATGACACAAATGGACAACAAACACCATGATATGATGTAGACCAAGGTGTGCAAGGTCATCCACTTGAAAACAAACAATCACAGACAAGGAATGTCCTAACTCATACTAAGGGAAAAGTTGCCCCAGTATTTTTGTCGAGACAATCCATAGACAATAGTCAAAGAAAATAAAATAGGTC
>VDFB02255544.1:83241-149259 GCA_007258455.2 Sequoia sempervirens | reverse complement strand
ATATACATTATTCTTTTGTTAAATTTACATAAATATAATTATTTTTCCTAGGTTTCTTATCTATTAATGGAGGTCACAAACCTTGCATAGTTTCTCTATCATTTCTATTAACTCACCCTCTCTATCAAATCTAAGTGGTTTCATACATATTTTAAAACTCTTCAAATTAAATGGCTCAATAGTTGCTTAATATGGGCCCTCATTTCACTACTCATCTATTTGTCTTTCTTACTCTCTCTGAATCACAATCTCCTCCTCAACTACCTTATCCAACTCTAGTCTACTAAGTTTTAGAGGTTTCCCCACCCATAAATTGATAGGGATACGTATCAAATGGATATCTATTGTGCCTTCTCCCATCATTATCTACATTTTAATCCTTAATATGACTACTAACTATGATATTAGAAACCTTAATATTGTGATAAAAAATAGTTATGCTTTTTATATCAATACAATTAGAAACATTAATGAAAGAACATAAAATTATTATGTATGCACGCAATGTGAAGATTTGTAACATATAATTTAATTTAAATAAAATATGACTACTAACTATGATATTAGAAACCTTAATATTGTGATAAAAAATAGTTATGCTTATTATATCAATACAATTAGAAACATTAATGAAAGAACATAAAATTATTATGTATGCATGCAATGTGAAGATTTACATGTGAAACCATTTTGAGAAAAAAAACCATAGGGAAATAAAAATTATAATTGTATTAATATAAAACTAAATCCAAATATAATTAGTCACTTTATAGATTTTCTCAATTTTTAAAATACAACATGCAACCTCTACAATCATGCTTAATAATTCCACCATATCATCAGTCAATATTACATCATATATTATATTTGTATTGATGAATAGATGTATAGTTTGTGATTCATTCTCTTATAATACCAACCATCGCACAACCATATCATCACCATACCTCACATAACTTTAAACAAGACATCTATATCCAAATAGATAATTGATTGATGAAGAGGGATCCAACAACCTTCAAAAAAACTCACAACAACATTCAAGCACCTAGAATATGATTGAAATAAACACAAAAATCTGTTGCAAACTTCACTATTTAAATATGCATCAAATACTTCACAACTTGTTGAAATTAGATTACATATGTTTTCCAGCCATATGGGCTAATTAAAACCTATCAAATAATAGGTTTAAACCTTAAATATAACAGCAAAAAAACATCTCATACAATCTGAAAATTCTCTTTCCTCAAATAAACTCCCTACACTGTGAAACAAGCTCTCTAATTTGTAATCTACACTTTGTCAACCACTGCTACAATGACCTACAATATTCAACTCCATTTGGTGTTGTATATCACCTCAAAAACTTGAAAAAATAATGGATTTTTGGGCCCCTTCCCCAAGAGCTACGCACAAACACTCTCCACCTCAAAACAAGGCATCAATAAATGGGAGTTTGTAAGAGAGGAAAATCATTGTAGTTTCCCAAAACTACCAACCAAATCCACCCAGGAAAATCCCACACCTAGCTTGGGTTAATGCATAAAATAAACTAAAATAAATATTATATTCTCTAAAAATCATCTTCATAGCCACTCCCAAGAATTTTCTCAAAATAGATAACTCGAATTCCCACTCTTCATGCATAGGAACCCAACTTGGCAAATGAAATGATCAACTCAACATGGGTTCCTAGATTCTTCAAGGCCATTTTTAGGAGCATTTAGTGGGCTATCATAACCTACAACTCCTCCTGAAATCCCACACCAAGATTGGAAAAATAAAAATGAAATTCAAAGATCCCATTTAGACTAGCTCCCACACCAAAATTTGCAACATTATTAAATGATCAATTATTTTAATAAATTATTTTGGTCTAAAATTGAAATTTATTTATCTTACAAAATAAAATATTAAACCTTAGGAAAATTAAAATAAAATTTCCTTTTTGCTTGATGAGTATTTCCCTTCACTATGGATGCTCCTGCATCAGAAACCCATGGTAATTTGAAATGTTTCATGAGTTGAACTCATAAACATTTGTAGATCATGTGCTTGTTCTTCATCCATATTTCTTCCTTATTCACCTATTTCTTCTTCTTCACCCTGCTTTAAAACTTCATATCTCTTCCTTCCTTCATCTTTCCTCTCTTTCTTTCCCTCATGAATTTCCCTTCGCTATACCATGGCTCATCTGTCTATCCCCACTTTATCATTCTCAAAACCTACACACAGATCAACATTAAAAACTCATGGAAATCAATGAATTCTATTTGCACATCTTTCTCACCTTTTTCTCCTTCACCCTCTTTGGCTTCTATGTCAACAAAAGTCATCATACCTTGTTGTATTTCAGCTTGTAACCTATTATTTTTTCACCTTACCATCTCTCTTTCTTCACTTCCTTTTACCATTTCACCCTCACAAAAATTAGCTTCATTAGCAACATTGACAAAATTCAATAAATCAACAATTACCTCTATTTTCTTCTCCTTTCTCATTGTTAATAATTTTCCTCCTTTAGAGAGGCATGTAATAGCTGCAACATCTAAATTTTTTCATCATTTTATTTTTTCATTTATCCCTCAAATAATTTTTCTTACTTCCTTATCTCCTCTTTCAACAAGAGACTATCTTCTTCTTTATCATTCTCTTGGTCAAATCTAGGACTATCAAAGTCCATTTCCTGAATTGCTTCAACTTCACCCATGACTTCATCTCTCCTTTGGCATGTAAATAATCATTAATATAATTAAATAATATGCCTTTTGTTGATGTTGTATCCTTCTTGTTCTCACCACCTTCTTTGTCTTTGCTAAATCCTGCAAAACAAAGCATTTTCAGATAAAACAAAATCATTAAAATTACCATTAAATTTATGATCCACAATGACCATTTTCTCTTCTTTCTTTCTCCATTCTTTCTTTATGATTATTTTATTTTCATTGTCCTCCTTCAAGAGAACGCTTTTCTTCCCATATATCTCTTCTTGTATCCCCACTTCCTCCTTAATCTTCTTTTCCAATACATTCAATTCAGCTTGGAGCTTTTCAAATTCTTCCCAATATTTTTCCTAGAACAAAATTCTCGTGAGCCTTCCCATGACCCATACCATCCTATTTGTTATAGACTGTCTCACATCCGATGATCTATCTACATGCAAATCACACACACACACACACCACCATAGGTACTGGTGCAAACTACCTCACATTAATGCTTCTACCTACACACTTTGGAAACCCTACTCTAATACCACTGATGAAGAGGGATCCAACAACCTTAAAAAAAAAATCACAACAACATTTAAGCACCCAAAATATGATTGAAATAAACACAAAAATTTGTTGCAACAATCTTAAACTTTGCTATTTAAATATGCATTAAAGGCTTCACAACTTATTGAAATAAGATTACATATGTTTTCCAGCCATATGGGAAGATGAAAAACTATTAAATAATAGGTCCAAACCTACAATATAATAGAAAAAAATATCTCATACAATCTGCAAATCAACTCCCTACACTATGAAACAAACTCTCCAATTTGCAATCTTCACTCTGTCAACCACTGCTACAATAACCTGCAATATTCAAATCTATTTTTTGTTGTATATATCACCTCAAAAACATGCAAAAATAATGTGTTTTTTGGCCCCTTCCCCAAAAGATGCACCCAAATACTCTCCACCTCAAAACAAGGCATCAATAAATGGGAATTTTTGAGAGAGGAAACCACTATAGTTTCCCAAAACTACCAACTAAATCCACCTGGGAAAATCCCATGCCCAACTTGGGATTATTCATAACATAAATTAAAATAAATATTATATGCTCCAAAAATCATCTTCATAACCACTCCCAAGGATTTGCTCAAAATAGATGACAACTCAAATTCCCACTCTCCATGCATAGGAACCCAACTTGGAAAATGAAATGGTCAAATCAACACAGGTGCCCAAATTCTTCAAGGCCATTTTTAGCATCATTTAGTGGGCTATAATAACCTAAAAGTCCTCCCAAAATCCAACACAAAGATTGGCAAAATAAAATTGAAATTCAAAGCTCCCATTTAGACTAGCCCCCACACCATTATTAAATGACCAATTATTTTAATACACTATTTTGCTCTAAAATTGTAATTTATTTATCCTACAACATAAAATACCAAACCTTAGGAAAATTAAAATAAAATGCCCCTTTTTTTCTTGATGATGAATTCCCTTCATCTTAGATGGTCTTGCATCACTAATACATCAAATTAGATACTCATGCAAATATATATTTAAATATTGTTGATCATAAGACCTAAACATGAACCATATCTTCTTAAACTATAACCAAAACCAAAACATAGCTTATGGTAGTGGATAAATACTTCTTAACTCTTTATTGGTAGCTTTAAGTACCTCCTAGAACATATCAACTCTCATAATTGTCACAACATTGTTTGATTAAAAAAAGGGATCTAGATCCTAAATTACACTTCTTCCAATTAGGCACTTTAGGGATTAAAAGTAATCTCAATATCCACTTGGCTATAGACCTCAATGGAAGATCCAAAATAGTGGATTAGGGTTTATTCCATTTTTGTGTGTGTGAGTGGATGATATGGAAGTGTTTAATTCACTTTAATTGACTGGATTATATGATGCAATGTTGTTCCTAGGTTACTAATGAAAATTTAGAAAATTGAGATGATTTTTGAAAATACAAAACAAAATAATAGAAATAGATTCTAGAATAGTGGAGTAGACACCGAAGAACTTGGCATATAAATTTGGTGTTGAAATAGTTGGAAAGGGGTTTGGGGAACCCTATACTAGATTGCTTCTATTTAAGATCTGATTTCATGCCGTTGTTGCTCCTTATCTGCAAGTCCTCTCTCAGAGTCACAATTGGAATTTCGTTTATTGCTAATAAAATCCACTTTCCTTGAATTGACAACTTGTAGGGATTTAATGCATGAATGAGCAATTAGTCTTCAATCTTCCTTTAATTTTCTTCAGATTTGAGAACCTACACACATGAAATAGGGGGAAGGGTTTTTTTGTATAGGTGCTTGCCCAAGTCAGCCCCATTTTGGTATTTATGCCTCCATAATGGCTATGATGATGTAAAAAGAGATCTTACCCTTGGTTGGGCAGAGGCTAAATGATAGCAAGTGATAAATTAACAAATTATTGTAACTCACCACTCAGATCTATAATCCTTGATGGACTAAAGTCATGTACTAATCACCTTCAAGGAGAAATTGTTGCTTGATTTGAAGACTTGCAAGTGTTAGTACTCACAAAACATGAATAAACTTACATAAAAACATGATATATGGTTGGCATGATGCTTGACTGAAATAAATGTTGCAATAATCTTGGTAATTCTACTCTTGACTACTCTTGATTGATTTTTGCATGTTTAATTTTGCTCTATAAAAGTGTTAGGATTATAATGGTAAAAATTATTTGTATTCATATGAAATTCTTCTAATTTCTTTAAAATCAATGCTAATAGCTGATAGATGAAATTAGGAATTCAAATAATAAAATATTGATACCCAACATGTTTAAATTGGAGCCAAAAAGGGTTGGACAAGGGTATTGGGAAACCTAGTCCTAACCCATCCTTCTCAGGGCCTTAAACATTGGGGACAAATATTAAATGCTTATTTTTATTACCATTGTTTGACTTTCCAAATATATTCATAAAATAGGAAATTAAATGTATAATTTAATCCAATCACATAGGGGGGGACTAAACCTAGTGTGAAATTATCGAGGGTGAAAAGTTTTTGACACTATATTTAGCCCCCACTCTAGTGAGAGTATGAAATTATGCTCAAACTCACACTAAAGTATGGAAAATTCAAGAGGGGTTCAATTATCCAGACATTGAAGAGATAGGACAACATCGAATCTAAGGGATGGACTAGCCCATAGATTCAAGATCCTATGGCAAGACAATGTAAGGAAAAAGGAACACATGTGAAATGTAATGCAACATGAAAATCATGAAGCATACATAATGAAGAAACACAACATCACATAATACAAAAATAAGCACAAAATGGAAAACATAATGTAAACATTCAAAAAGGGGGTATAACAATCATGAACTAGTAAGCTCCATATAGAAATCTTACTAGGATCCATATCCAAGGCATTCATGAATCACAAGCTAACAAAGTCCAATATTTTCTAGGTGACCCATGAAACAAAGCATCACAGGCTAGTGAAGTTCAATATTCACTAGGTGAGCTTTGACAAGAAACAACACAAGCTAGTGAAGTTTGATATTCACTAGGTGAGTTTCTACAAAGGCAGCAAATGAGAAACACACAAGGGCTAGTGAAGTCCAATGTTCACTAGCTGTGATCTCATGCCAACCATACCAAGAATTATATTTCTAATAATTATGATAAGGAACTAGAAAAATGATCAATATGTCAAACGAACACATCCCCAAGCTGTTACACATGTGAAAAAATGAAGCACATAATGGAATGCATGCACCCACCTTAAAGTAATTTCTAACACCAACTATGAGAAATTCCATTTAAGGTAGATTAAAATAATATATACAACATGATAAGCCAATGAGAGCTTATTCAAAAACCTTATGCCAACGATATGTTCCCAATAAAGCTAATTCATGAGAAGGGGTTTCCCCCAAAACAAAAGCCACATAATAGATAGCACATAATGGATCCATGGATCTAGGGTAAGTATGGATCATGAATAATATATAATATAATTATTCTTGGAATCAACATTATTCCCCAAATACTCAAGGAACTATAAATACAATATAGGAATGACACATGAAGACAACATAAAAATCCTCTTGGTTCAATATGAAAGAGACCTAAATTTCTCAACATCTTGCAACATCCCCAAAATTAAAACACAAGACAACAATGTTTATGAAATAAAGAATAATGGAGATACAAATAGATGGATGTCATGATAGATTCATTTTCTTTGTATCCTTGTGCCTATGAGAACAACAAGGGTCATCCAAAGAAAAATAAGAAAGATAAAGACATGCCAAGAAGCACAACATGAGAAATCACATCACATCCAAGAAAATAAACAAAGATAGACACACAAGGGTATTAAGTTTATTGATTTAGAAAATATAAGAGCTAGTTCATTATGATCTTTTTATTCTTCTAGTTTATATTCTTCTTCACTATCTAAATGTATTATAATAGGTTGCTTATTATCTTTATGATTGCAAGTAATATCATTCATATGTTCTTTCATTATTTTCTTAGGTTAGGATAAGGTTCAATCTCATGGTTTAGTGAAGGTTGCAGGGTAGAGCTAGGTGATGACAAGGATGGATGGGTAGGATGTAATTCATTAGAGTTGGATTAGATGGATGGATGATCATTAGGTAAGGTTTCACACTTTTTAGCAAGTTGATGAGCTATGAAACAACTCTTTTTCACTTTGATTTCTCCTTTCATATGTTTTTGCTTGTAAAGGGGTAATGGAGGTGTTGCCCAACATAGGTCTCTTTTCTTCCTTTGGAGGAGGAACTGAAGGGACCACCACAGGTTGGGAGACCACTATATTATTAGGTCTAAAAGCTTGTTTTTCTTTTGGAGGAACAAATTTAATTGCTTGATTCTCCCTTGGTATTTTATAAGATGGTGGAGGTGGAATTGCAACATACATGCCAAGTGGATGAGGGAGAATACTCGGTTTGGACTTCGATTCATTCACTGCCTATGGGTAAGGATGAATATTCATCAAATTCATAGTAGACAAAGGAATCTCAAAAGGGCTATTACTAAAGGATAACTCGGCTATGCACCTAGCTTTAAAATTTTGATATGATATGAAAAAATAATCCTCACAAGGCTTAATAGGTTTAATAGTTTGAGGCCAAAAATAATCTAGTGAAAATTTTCCACAAGAAGCCAAAGGTTTAAACCCACTATGACAAACAGTGTGTATTTATTCTCCAAATGGGAACTTTATGCACTTGTGGATAACTGGTGGGACCACATTCCTTGAGCATAGCCATAGATATCCTAACTTCAAATTAAATTGGCCCATCATCGAAATGATAGTAAATAAAACATCCAACTGTTTAGGTCCAACTTTTATCAAGAGAGTGATTGAACCTATCATAGAGCGAATAAAATCATCATAAGTTTTTAACCATTATTTTGACTATTCATAGTTATCTTGTAAAGTTCATTAATAAATATAAATTCCTTAGTGATCATATTCTCTAGACACACAGGATCAATGAGTACCCCCCTTGTTGGTTTTTCATTAATCTGACCAGTGATATAAAGAGGACCATCGGGTGTGTTTATAGATGTATCAATATGTGTTAAAATAATGTTAGGTACAAAAAGTGGTTTAGCCCTTATGAGGTTGAACTTCTATCATGTTGACAATGTTGGATAAATCATTCTTATTCTTCATTATCACTACATTGCACAAAGTTGGATGAATGACTTGGCAATGGGTTTGTAATATTTACAAATTTTGATTAGGTGGTGAAACTAATTTATTTCCTTTGTCATAAATGTTGGGAAACTGAATTTTATTAGAGTCAATGAGGTATTTCACTTGGTTCTTAAGATGCATACACTGTTTCATATCATGTCCAAGTGTATGATGATATTGAAAAAATTCTTTTGCATTAAAGTTTGGTGGTAAAGGTTTACTTGTGTCAATAGGCCTAATCGAAGGGAGTTAAATCAGGTTCTTGTTTAGCAATTGTAACATTATTTCTTAAAGAGAATAGGGAAGTTGTGAAAATTTCCTATCTCTTAGTCTAAATTTATTGGGATTTGTTTTTATGGGAGTCACTTATGTTTCAATATTATTGGCAGTTTGAGAAGTGTTTATCTTAATATTTTTTTGTTTTGCTTTTTAAATGATTGATAATTGTTTTGAGGTATGGCTTTAGATTGATCAATAGGAGCCAATGAAGGTGTATCCTCATATTGACTAACCGATATTTGATAATCATAAATATTTGTACACAATTGTGTGAAATATGGATACTTCATCAACAATATATTATCTTGAATACTAGGTTGCAAGTTTCCTATAAAAACTCATTAAATGTCAACATCAGGAAGACTATAGGAGATTTGTGAGTATGGTGATTGGTATCATCCTATAAATTTTGTTATTTTTTCCTTAGGTCCTTGTTTACAATGCATTAAGTTTATTATTGTCACTTGAGGACCAATGTTTTTTTGAAAATTTTGGATAAATGTGTTAACAAGCCATGTGAATGAGGTTATTGAGTTGTTTGGAAATGACCAAAACCATTCCAAGGCCATTTCTTTCAATGATTTAGGAAAGAGTGTTGAAAATAGGTTGTCATTGATGTCAAAGGATTGTCAAAGGATTGTCAAAGGTTGATGACAGTTTTTATCAAATGGTCTCAAGGCTATCAAAGATGAAAGAGACTGTAGGAGTACTAGAATTTTCATTTGACCTAAATTTCTAGAAGCATGTTGGTTATCAATGTGTGTAATTTCTAATCAATTATATCCTATATCAAGTAGCATTCATTAAGTTTAATTAATACATGGTTTCCTTTAAATAGTTGGTGTATTTGTTATACCATGTTGGGTACATGTATTTAATATGAGTGTGGTGGTTTGGAAGTCAATTCAAGGATATCTTTTGGGTAGAGAGATTTCTAAATATGATTATCATTTCTCTTAGAAATGCATGTTTTCTCTATAGTTTGGAAGGAGAGTATGCCTACACTTGTTTTTTTAGTTTCCTAAGTTTCCAAATAATATGTTTAGTGTGCAAGAATTTTGAAGTGTTAGAAGGTTCTCTATTCACTTTCGAAGTTCAAGGCATGTGTGATAATGGCTAGTAGCATGTGAAATTCAAATCTTGTGTTTGGAGTGAGGATAGGACCTAGTTAAGGTTCCTATGGTGGCGTATGAAATAAAGTTATTTTTGTAGAAAGAAATTTGTGTTTGGACCATTATATTACACATTTCATGTAATTTGAATTTACATCCACCTTATGTTGTCCTGATTTTATGTGAAACCATGACTGACATGAAAGAGTGTTAATGTAATGTCATGTATATATTTCAAATATTCATATGCATTAAGTGTGAGTAAGAGTGTGAATTGAACAATGCATCAGTTGTATTGGATGTGATCAAGCAAGGTAATTTTGAGTACATAATTGTGAAGAAAAGAGGGAGTGCCAGTATCTAAAGATCACTCTCAATGTGGAAGAGTTTCAGTTGTGACTCTAGTACATATCAGAGTTATATTTCAAATCTGCCATTATTTCTATATTCCGATAGGATTGATATTCTACTTATTATATTGTTTTGATAGGAATTGGTGTCTCTTTTTGGTAGGGATTTTTGTCTCCAGTAGGTTGGTTCCTTCAGATTCAATAGGGGATTGGTGTCTCTAGTAGGTTGTTTCCTACTTTATGTTGTAATCACACTTATTATGTTTATGTATTGTGAGGCTAGATTTGGGTAGTAGATCCAAGAAGCTATTCTCACAGTGGTTTTTCCCATCTTAGGTTTCCACATATATTTGGTGTTATCCTGTGTTGTTTCTACTTGTATGGTTAAGTTATCTTCATGTTGAAAAACTATATAACAGTAGAAAAATTTCATGTTGCATGATTTGGTAAGTAATGTTGAAGTTGAGAATTTTGAATTAAGTAGATCTACTGATTCACCCCCCCTCTCAATAGATTTTGTGTCCTTCAATTCGTATCAAAGCCAAGTTCCTCTGAAAAATCCTAACAACTTAAGGTAGATTTGGGATGGCACAAGAGAGCTCTTCTAGAAAAAAAGTACTAGTATTTGATGGATCCAGTTATACTTTTTGGAAAGTTATGATGCAGTCATATTTGATAGCTTTAGGAATGGACATCTGGATGTCAATAGTAGAAGGATATGAGCCTCTTGAAAATATCCCTCCTAGGGAGCAAACTAGAAAGAGGGCTCTTGAACTCAATGTGAAGGCAAAGAATGTTATTTTATGTGGACTGGCTGATTTTAATTTTTTGAAAGTAATGAGTGTAAAATAGAAAAGGGCGTATGGGAAAAATTGGAAACAATCTATGAAGGTGATGAAAAAGTCAAAGAGGCAAAGTTGCAGACTTATAGAGCTCAGTTTGAAGGAGTGAAGATGAAATACTATGAGAACATTGTGACATTCATGCTCAAAGTTCATGAAGTTGTCAATCATATCCAAGGTCTTAGTGACAACTTGGAAGAGAAGATTGTTGTGAAGAAGGTACTCAGATCTCTCCCCAAAAGGTTTGATCCTAAAATCTCTACTATTGAAGAAGCTAAAGATCTAAATGCTTGAAGCCTAAATTGTGGCATTAAGAAGAGAGCTTGAAAAGGTGAACTAGAGCAACATCAGATGAAACTTGGTAAAAGTATTGAGACCCTAGATCAAATTTTGGAGAGTCAGAGAGTTCCACATATCAAAATTGGAATAGCTTTTGATGATCAGAGGAAGAAGGCATCAAAAAAATATGAGAAGACTACTAAGGCAAGTTCAAAAGTAAAAAGATATTGAAGTTGAAGATATGAAAGAACCATGGAAAGCCATGAAATCATGAGATATATATTATGGCTTTATTCAAGTGCAGAACAAAAGAAAAAGATCTAAAAATAATACCAAGTCAAATTTTCCTTTCTCTGGTTGTTGTCTTAATTGCAATAATTTTGGTCATAAGGTTGTTGACTATAGAAGAGCTCCAATAATGAGAAATAATTTTGTTAATAATAATGCATTTGCACCTCTATATAACTTTAGTATCATTTGTTTCAAATGCAACAATTTTGGGCATATTGCAAGGAACCGTTGAAACAATTTTGTGAGTCCTCCCTTGCCGAAAAGTGGGAGAAAAGAAGCAGAAGGTAGAAGTCATAAATTAGAAATGGTTTGGAAGAAGGTTCTTGAAGAGAAGAATTTTGAAAAATCAATGATTGTTCAAACTGCACTACATGCTCAAAAGGAGAAGATCATGTGGATCATAAACACTGATTGCTCTATCCATATGACTGGGGATAAGAGTAAGTTTATGAATTTTAAGAAATTTGAAGGAATTTCAGTGACCCTTGGAAATAATTCAATTTCCAAAATCTCTGGTAAGGGTACTTTAAGTCTTGATGGTGCTAAAACGAAGACACATGATGTTTTGTATGTTGAAGGTTTACAACACAATTTGTTAAGTTTCAGTCAAATGTGTGACAAAGGCTACATGTTATCTTTTAGTTTTGAAGGTTGTGAAATGAATCAAGTACCAGTGAATTAATTGTGAAAGGAAGCAATACTAACAATGATATTTATCATCTCAGTGAGTTAAATGGAAAAAGTTGTCTCATTGTACAAAAAGATGAAAGTTGGCTTTGGCACAAAAGGTTAGGACATATGAATTTTGATGATATTGTGAAGATTAGCTCAAGAGGGTT
The DNA here is from genome assembly GCA_007258455.2 of Sequoia sempervirens. Taxonomy (NCBI): domain Eukaryota; kingdom Viridiplantae; phylum Streptophyta; class Pinopsida; order Cupressales; family Cupressaceae; genus Sequoia; species Sequoia sempervirens. The sequence continues at coordinate 136,799 of VDFB02255544.1, read as the reverse complement.
GGTCTAGGATATGCTAAAGATTATGAATCCTTAATCAATCAGTTATAGTCCATGTCATTAAGGGAAGCAAGAAGTAAATATCCTGCTAAGGAATATTCCACATCAAAACTATTAGATCTAGTTCATATAGATCTATACAGACCAATGAGGACTAAGTTTCCACAAGGAGACAATAATTTTATGATGTTGATTGATTATTATACTAGGACGACTTGGATAAATTTCCTGAAAAGAGAATTCTAAAGCTTTTGAAAATTTTAAGGCCTTTAAGATGTTGGTAGAAAATGAAACTAAAAGGATAATCAATGTTTTGAGATTAGATAGAGGTGAAGAATTCACTATTAAGAAGTATGATAGATTTTGTGAAGAGCATGGGATCCAAAGTCAATTCTCTACTCTTAGAACTCCACAACAAAATGGAGTTGCAGAAAGAAAGAACATAACTATACAAGAGATGGAAAGAACTATATGTTATGTCAAGAAAATCTACCAAATATGTACTAGAGAGAAGCTACACAGACTGTCGTATATATTCTTAATAGAGTTTGGATCGGGTGCAAGACTGAGAAGACCTCATATGAGTTATGGAGAGGAAGATCAGTATCAGTAAGACATATCAGAATATTTGGGAGCAAGTGCTACATCAAGAGAGATAAATAAAATTTGGGTAAGTTTGATTTCAGAGAAGATGAAGGTATTTTTATTGATTATTCCTTAAGAAGTAAAGCTTATATATGCTATACAAAAGATTGAAGAAGATAGTTGAAATTACAAATGTGAGAGTTGATGTGACTTGTTGGTTCCCAAATCTACAACCAACTTGAATCCTAACGGGGTTTCAGGCCTAATGGTTAGATTCAAGGAGAGATTCAGCCAACGAATGGGAGATTGATATAAAATTGTTCTCCCTTGCACTTCAGGCTCTGTAAAACCTAGGAGGGTGATCCCAACAATGTACTTATAGATACTTGTGTGCCAAAGCATCCAGAACACTATAAACAGGTAATTCTCCCTTAATTGTTTAATAGACACAATACCCTAAAGATTTGGCTGACCTTCATGGTAATATATAAATTAAACATGAGAAATAATACACATTAAGCTCAACACACAATTACACTAAGATAGAAAAGTAAAGTCGGTATTAATTTGTAGGTGCCACAAAAGATCTTAGGAGACTTCAACATTAAAAGACCAATGCCATGTCCTAGGGTGGAGTCACTTAAACTATGCAATTTAAAACACATCACAATGTTTACCCTATCATAATTAATTGTGCCTATCAGATGATGCCTTACACCACTAATACCAAAAACTCAACCAATAATTCTTAATAATCCTAGCACATAGTTGCATAAACCTTTATGTATGTTAATATAGTTTAACTCATTCTTTGAATGAGAGTAATAACACTAAACAAAAATTCAAGGAAAGACAAGAAGTTGAATACTAGCAACCTTTGATTACTTATATTCAAAATCTATGCAATGTGGATAGTGGAGAAAACCAGCTTAGAATATATTCTCATTTACATACCAAATACAACAATTTCATGATTAAATTCCCCATTATAGGACTCAAGGTATTCCAATACCTAAAACAAGCTCTTATTCATTTCATAGTTGTCACAAAATCTCTCTCTGTGAGATTAAACTGTGTCACCTCCCTTTGCAAATGGAAGAGAAGATACATTTTAAATACAAGAGGAAATTTTTAGAATGAAAATATGCCCTACATCAGGCACCATTCGGATCCTTTGATCAATAACAAACACCTCTCAAATAAAATCCCATTATGCACTTTTTCTCGCTTCTTTTATTTGCTTGTCCTTACCCATTGGCTTATAAGTCCACTCATGTGGGTCCCCCATTTACCAATCCCACGTATTGCTCATTGTAAGAGTGATGAGAAAATGGAGACACATAATAGCAATGGGTGATGCAATCATTCTATCAATGACATGCAAAGAAGAAGAGATTGACAATGTTGATGAGCGATGATGAGAACATGGCATCACTAATCGCTAAAATCAAAAGGAAAAGACAAGGCCCTTTAGTGACGGGAAATGGGAAATGAAGGGCCTTTAATAATAACCTCTAGGATCCTTTGTCAAGCAAGTGTATCATCGAAAAGCTATAGAAGCATCATTATGTTTCCAAATTCTACCCCATCTTGTGAGAATTCCTATAATTGGAACCTTTTGATTGCTACTATTCCACTCCCATTGGATAATTCATCTTCATAAACCTTCCAACATCCTCCTGAACCCATAACATTTCTCTTAGAGAAATTATTTGTAGCATATTTCAACTCTGACAAAGAAAACCATCTTGCACCATTCTATGTTGGGGTTGTCCCACTATTTTTATTGTTAGGGTTCCATGCCAAGTGGTTGCTCAATTCAATTGCATTTATAGCTTTGCACGTAGTGCATAAATCCCGAGAGTAAGAATTGAAAAAGCCATAACAAAACTATTGACTGAGATGCCACTTATTACTGCTTTGCTTAATCTCCCTAATCTAGAATCTAGAGTATCTTGGAAGGAATATGAATTTACCATAAAATAATAAGGACCAAATTCTCTAAGAGTCTTATAAATTTGATTACCAAGAGTGGAACCTATCTAGCTATTTCCATCCTGTCAAAAAACTTGTTCTCCAATGAGAAAAACTATACTTTCATGTTCAAATAGTTGTTGTCAAAACTAAGGCATCAAATGAATATAGAGTCCAAAGATACTTGCACCATTATGGAGTCTTCCAAATGCTTGAATCTTGATGCATTAGATAAGTCTGAAAATGAGGGAGATATAAATATTAAGTCCCCTTGAACCTCTATTTAAGTGTTGCATAGAAACTTTTCTTTATCCTTGTGTCACTATGGAAAAATTGTCCATTTGTCTTTTAGACCACAATGAACCCTTATATCATACTGTCCTTATTTTTTCTTTTAATGCCCTACATTTTTCCTGCCACATTCTCTATATAGAGGCATCATCCCTTCACCATATCTCTGTGCCTCTTCAAGATGCCTTGAGAAATAAATTTGTGGTGTCTTTCATTGTAGTCTAGGTCACTATCATAAATTCATAACAGGTACCTCACATATTTTGTAAAAATATTCACTTACACTTATCAAGGATCATGTTGTCTTTCTTCCTCAAATAAAGATTTATTTGCACTCTATATGATTCCATTGCTATCTTGCTATAGTTGCAACACACATGGAAGAGTGTATAGTTTTGAATAGTTGTCCTTTAAATTATGAATATGATTATCATCATCCCTTATCAGCATTTGGGTTGTCTTATGTTCACTTCTTTACACTTTGCTACCCCTATAAGCTCTATCACCATATGGCACTATCATGATTTCTGAAAAGCTTCCCTCATCATGCCTACTACCTCTGACCTTTATGAGCCCTCAATTGATGTGTTCTTAGGTTTCCACTTGTTGTCCATGCACTCTCTTTGTATCACTAGGATCAAGTACAATATGGTCCTATCACAAAACATACCATTCGTTAAAAGGTTTCACAATTTTGATAACTCCATCAATGGCTCATGCTTGGGGAAGCATGCCCCTTGTGGGCATGGTGAGATATCAAACATCTTCTAGAAGAGAAGATCAAGTGCTAGATCCATTGGGCAACCCACAAATGTCTTCAATTTTCGACCCCCTTTTTAAAACTTCATTTGATGGCCCCAAGCCACCAAAAATGTAGAACCACCCCTTACCTCTATCAAAAAATTTGTTCTCTGGGCCAAATTTGAAAACAACACCTGTGTACACCTGAGAACCAACATTAACATTTGCATACTTCACCATATCACCATACTTTCCAATGTCACCATTAATTTTTTCAATTTGAAATCTGCAAACAAAAACTAACTAAAAACCATGACCATTGTGACAATTTACCCTATCCAACTCATTTCCATGCTCCATTAAATGCTCATCCAAATGAACTAAAAATTAAAAGTGTTCATAGTCCATTTGATAGTTGGAATCATAAAATTTGACCTCATATTCAATTGGCACATCAAACTGAAAACTTTCATAATCACTTTGTTCAATAGTCCCACCTAGAAGCATATGCCCTAATTCATTGAAGTCAATTTTTTGCTCAAAGTCTAAAAAATAAGATTAAATAAAAGATTCAAATAACACCTTAGAGTTATCTTCTAATATGTGTCTCATATCTAACATGTATTCATTCTGTTTGATGAACAAAAAATGTTCATACATAGACATACTCTCAAACTAATTGACATCATATTGACATTCACATTCATTTGAGTACAACAAATTAGTCATACTATCACATACTCTAGTAGTCTAAAAATAATATTTATCAAAATACACAACATCATTGCCATCATTCAAATCAGGGTTATCACAACAAATATTAGTACTATCAACATCCCATGCATCATAAAACATTTCCATCTCAGACTCATAAGTGATACCACACTCATTTTTCAAACCATTATACAATTCCATGTGAAGTGTTTCAAATAGAGGTTCAAAGGTTTCAAAATTTGTCTCTACAACAAATCCTTCATAGTGACGACTCAAAACACACTCATAGGCTCAAAGGTTTCATAATTTGTCTCTACAACAAATCCTTCACAGTGACAACTCAAAATAGACTCACTATTGCAATGAGTGCCATAGTTGAGACTACCTTTCACAGTGTCAGTAGGAACATCTGAAAGTTTCTCATTAAGAATTGAACAAGTATCTTCATTCTCTTTCACATCAATGTACTCCTTATTGGATGAAAACATGTCCATATTCATACTATGAAGAAAAGAAACATCAACAAAGAAACAACAATATTCAATTTTACATTCATTAACATGAGATCCAGTGTTACTTCCATCTTTTGGCTGCTCTACACAGATAAAAATGTTTTGTAGTATCAACGCATTTTGAAATTTTATTGTCAGATAAATCAACAAGCTTTTCAATATTATCAATTGTTAATAATGTTGATTCAAGATCCATGTGATTATCATAATGTACAACTTGATCATTCAATAATGAACCCCTTCTTTCATCAATGTGCACACCATCATCCTCTTCATGTATAACTATCATTTTCATCCTTGTTTCATATAAACAATCACGAGCAACAGGGACATAATCATGTTCATCAACATCTTTATCATCTCTAGCACTATGCTTAGGATCAAGATACTGAACACACACATTCTTATCTTCAAATTATTCATCATTCACAAAGTTAGCATGCTCTATTGATGGAAAACCTAAAGTACATTCTAGGTATTCATCAAATGATTTTTTTTCATTCACTTATGAACAAGTGACTTCATGGACATTCATAACATTGCATCCTTCATGTGAAGAAAATACCTCTATTTCATCCTCACAAGAGCATTCATAATCCTCAAAAGAACACTTGGGTTCGCTGTCATTATGATCCTCATCACAAGAAAATCCATCACTGCATAAACTATGCTCAAAGTTTTCAGAGTGAATGCTTAAATTTTCATCTTCGATATCTTGACCATAGTTGATTTGTGATAAGAAATCAACAACACTTGCAAGTGTATCTTTATCTTCATCACTGGTATACAGATCTACATATATGATGCTTGTGGGCTGATTACAATCACTATCTTCATCCATACAATAAGATTGATGTTTATTTTCTGATATATCCTTTTCACTTGTTTGCATTGTTTTTCTGATTTTTCTCAATAGGACAGTTGTCATCAAGATCTTGAGACATCATATTTTTTGCATAATCACATCGAGCTCCTTCAACAATCTTTATCTAGTCACGTACTTGATCAAAACTATGAGGCTTCAATTCTTTTGGTAAGGTACTCAACTCTGACTCAAAGATTTCACAAAACAAATCAATGCATGTTGAATCCTCAGGTTTGAAATTTTTGGTGACTTCCAACAAGGCATCCAAAATCCTTGCAAACAAATCATAGGGTGATTCTCCCTTATGTCTCATTTCATACAATCCTTGAAAAAAAGACATTTGATCAACATTGCTTAAATTTTGTTAATGTTCAACTTGGAGCTCACTATGATTTGTGTGTTGTAATGATGGAAAAATTGGAACAATAGAAGAATTATCATCTTGACAAGCATTTCTATTGTTTGATCCATGAATTCCATTTGCATGAAGTGTGCTAGGATAACAAACACTTGCATTCATGTATCCCTTCATCATCGAATATTTTAAGTTATTTTAAATGTCCATGGCAGTTTGATATGCATGATGAAGTTTTGTAAGCTCTTTATCTCTTAATAGATAGCTCATTTCTTCATAAAATGCACCTAAGTACACAATCAAACGAACTGCATCATTTGGTCTCATACTTTCAGGAATATCCCTTATTGCCTTTGCAAATTTGAGATTGAAAGCTGGGACTAACTCATCTTCTTCTTTCTAGATGCTCATGAGTTTTTGTCTCACTAAAATTGGATCAATTCTCTCACCAAATTTTTCAATGAATGTTTCCCTGAACTCATTCCATGAAGAGATAGAGCACATTGGAAAATATGAAAACCAATCTATGGCATATTCCTTTAGAGATTGAACAAAGAAATTCATGCCAACATCTTTGTGGTTTATCTCATAATCTACCATCAAATCAGAAAATGATTGCAAATGTTGAGAGCTAATTCTAAGCTTTTCCCTTTAAACTTTGGCAAATGTTCCCTAACTTCATTAGGAACAAGATTTGGGAAACCTTGAATATCATTAAAATTTAATCGTTTGTATCTTCCAATAGAGAAATTTCTTTGATGGAATGACATGGGATGCACACTTTTCATGCTCGCATTTGGCACCCCATAGGGATGTACAGGTGAATATCCTGCTCACGGACTCTAATCTGGTGATATCTCGATCTCAAGTCTATCTTTGTGAAATAATAGGCACCATGGAGCTCGTCAATAAGCTCGTCTATACGAGGTATGGGGTACCTATTTTTGATGGTCCTCTTATTCAGGACTCTATAATCGATGCACATATGAAGTGTACCATCTTTCTTCTTCACTAGGACAACTGAAGAAGCAAATGGTGATTTACTTGGTTGAATGTGACCCATAGCAAGCAGCTCCTTGATAGTCTTCTCTATCTCATCCTTAAGCCACTTTGGATGCCTATAAGGAGTAATCATGATGGGCTTAGCGCCCTCCTCAAGCTCTATGATGTGCTCAATACCCCTGTCTGGAGGTCTCCCTAGTGGATTGTCACTGAAAACCTTCTCATGCTTAACTCTCAACTGTTGAATGTTAGGATGATACTCGGCCTTATGTTGTCCTTCCTATATAGGTGTCAAAGTGCACTCGGCAGCCCACTCAACCATGTCATGTTGCATAAGTCTCTCCATCCGTCGGAAGGAAATAGTCTTGACGTTACTGTTCCGAATGGCCTTCAGGATATGAGTCTTCCCATCCACATCAAACTGAATCTCCATGTCTTTGAGATGAAGTGTGACTTCCTCAAGGGAATGAAGCCACTTCATGCCCAAAACTAAGTCAATGTCTCCCATATTCACTATGTAATAATCATCCTTGAATTCATAATTATTCAAGCGCAAGGGAAGATCCTTAATCATACGGTCACATCTGAGAGTGTAACCATCAGCCACCTTAACCCGAATGCCCTCAAACCCCTCGGTTATGAGTCCACGCTTCTCCACAAATCTAGCATCAATAAAATTGTGAGTGGCTCCTGTATCTAGAAGGGTGATAACCTTTTGACCCGCCAAAACTCCACGAAGTCTAAAAGATCCCTCCTGCTGAATGCTAGACAATCGTGCCTCCTAGATTTGGAGCTCTGACTCTACCTCTTCCTTAGGCTCTGAAGCCTCTGATTCTGACTCCTTAGAACTCTCCTCATAATAGGCCCACATAACTCTATTGGCCTTACCCTTATGCCGCAAAGGACAATCATGGTTAGCGTCATAGGGACCCTTGCAGTAGAAGCAAAGCTTCTTCCTGCGCAAATCATTAAGAGTCTCATGATCCAAGGGTGCTACTGATTTTCCCTTTGAGTCACTCTTAAAATCAAATTTCTCTTTATTTTTATTGAATCCCTTATTGTCCCTAAATGAAGAAGTATTTTTGGAGTTGAATTTGCTGGATGGTGCTGCAAATTTCAAACTGCATGCCTTCTTCATAGCTTCCTGTAACGACGAAGGATCAAATGCTTTGATCCAACCTCTCAATGGTTCCAACAGTCCCTCCATGAAAAGCACAACTAGACGCCTCTCTGATATATTGGGAACCATCACTGACAATCGCTGGAAGTCTCCTATGTAGGACTCCAAATTACCAACCTGTCACAACTGGGCCAAATCTCTAAAATAAGACTCAGGATCCTTCTTGTCGAATCGTTCCACCAACCTATCTACGAACTCTTGGTAAGTGGTGATACGATCATGTTGAAGTGTCACCATCCCGTGATGCCACCAGTCATAAGCTGCTCCCTCAAGATGTAAAGTAGCATATCTAATAGCATCCTCCTCAGCCATGGGACACAATGTGAGGAAAGTATCCAGCTTACTGATCCAGGCCTGGGCTGTAACCTTGCCACTACTGTCAAACATAGCTAGAGTGAGTCTGTTTGTAGCATGCTTCAGATCATTATTGTTATATCTAGGCCTCCAATCTTGTCGATTCCTGTGATGTTCTCTAGACTTTGTGTGATAAATCTATCAAAGGTAATCCTCTCTGACCTCCGGTGTCAGTAACTCCCACTCATCGTTCGCTGCCATAAGTGTGTTAGCGAACATTCCCTCAAGCTCCTCACCTGCAATAGCCTCATCAAGATCCTGTCTCACAAAAGTAGGCCTGGTTGGCCTGTCTGCTGTCTGTGAAACAGTCCTAGGTGCTCTCCGTGAACCTGCATCACTCTTGTTCTCGTCACGATGAGGTGACGGTCTCCTTGGCGTACCTATCCTCTATATCGCCATTGTCAACTGTTGTAGTACATCAGTTACCTACTATTGACCTATTCATAAATCTCTAAGAGTATGTAGGACCTCTGCATCATCATTATCCCTAGGGTTTTGAGGAATCTCTGTTATGTCAGCCATGGTACCCGGCTACCTGTTCAATCCCTGTTCCCTGTCAATCAAAGCGCTCCTACGAGTATAATATATGTGAGGCCTAACCTCTGTGACTGCATATGAATCCCAAACCCTCAGGCTGGCAGGAAACCACTCTAATACCACTGTAGAAACCCCTATTCTCACTATTTCTGAAACTGCTTTTTTTTGCATAAATAGATGAAGTGCGATTTTGAAAGAAATTGCTTACAAAAAATAAATAAAATATTACAAGTCTAGAAATGATTGAATCCACTCAATATATTGATGCCAGAATGTTCAATGATCTCCTAGACTGAATACAACTAAGATCTGATAACATGCAAATTGAAAAAGCAAAAACATTCAACACCTGGTTTGCTGATTGCAGCGGCCAGAAATGATGAAGAAATGGCATGACTACCAATAAAATCACTTTCTCCCTCTAACAAATGATTTCCAACGAACCTAGAGGTATATGCACCCCATTTGATGAAGTCACAAAGCAAAAAGAGAAGGCATTTTTCCCTAGAGGAAAAGTACGGCCTGTACTTGAAGGTACGACCCTAGCAGCAGCAAAGTATGGCCCCAACAGTAGCAAAAAGAAATCCGTACGGCCTTGGTAAAGATACCAGATGTGAAGCAAAGTTAGGCGCCCCAGAATAACTCATTGTCTAATGATTTCCGGATCCAAATCCTGAAGATATAATCTCTGAATAAGTTCTGTGATAACCTCTGAATGAAGCTACCTCTTTGATAAGCAATAAATCAGCTGATATTTCACAGCCTCTGAACTGCAACACTGAAGATGGCTCGTTCTCCAATGCAAGATAGATAACTAAAACCCTTGGCTCCATTCTCTGGAAGAATAATTGATCAAAGTCAATTTTCATAACATAATGATCTCTTTCACAAGTGAAATCTTATATTCTTCAAGAGGGTCGACTTTCTCAACAAAAAGCATCATTTAAATTAAGTTGAAATTTCACTTTTAATAATTCCATAGTTGGACGCCTCTTTTTAATTAAAAAGATTAATTAAAAATGGTCCCCTTCTTAATGATGGTCGACCCCTTAAAATAATCACTTAAGTTATAATATTAAATAATATTATAACTTTATAATATAAGCTTCAAAATAATTAATATTTATTTTGACAGATAAATATTAATATCTTCCTCAAAATAAGTCCGATTAACGAACCGTCTGAAGCCGGAGGATAAGTGATTGAATCTGCATACGACCAAACCATACTGCTAAAAATAGCAGGGGTGCTCTACTGAGTGTCTCCACTTACTAAAAATAGCAAGTCAAGCAAATGATGTCTGAATGACCCCGAACGAAAGCCAAACTAGTAGATTCTGACAACTGAAGCCAAGCCAAGCTCCAACAAGACCCTCTATCCATCCCATTAGCCTACGAGGGTCGCATAATAGGCTAATCTTAAGCATTGAGAGATGTCAACTGGAAGGGGACATTACATTTACATACCAAATATGACAATTCCATGATTAAATTCCCCATTACAAGACTCAAGGTATTCTAGTACTTGAAACAAGCTCTTATTCAGTTCAGACTTGTCACAAAATCTCTCTTCGTGAGATTAAACTGTGTCACTTCCCTTTGCAAATGGAATAGAAGATACATTTTAAAGACAAGAGGAAAGTTTCAAAATGAAAATTCGCCATACATCTGGCAGCATTCAGATCCTTTGATCAATAACAAACCTTGCTAGAAGAAAAGCCCATTATGCACTTTATTTTCCCGCTTCCTTTATTTGCTTGTCCTCACCCACTAGCTTATAAGTCTGCTCATGTGGGTCCCCCATCTACCAAGCCCGCCTATCGCTCATTGCAAGAGTGATGAGAAGAGGGAGACATAATAGCGAAGGGCGATGCTATTGCTCCATTGCTAATATGCAAAGAAGAAGAGATTTACAACAATGATGGGTGATGATGAGAACATGCCATCGCCATTCCCTGAAATCAAAAGGAAAAGACAAGGCCCTTTAGCGATGGGCGATGGGAAATGAAAGGCCTTTAATAATAACCTCTTGGATCCTCCATCGAGCAAGTGTATCATCATAAAAGCTAAAACATGAGCATTGGTTATGTTGCTAGATTCTGCCCCATCTTGTGAGAATCCATGTAATTGGAACCTTTTGATTGCTACTATTCCACCCCCATTGGATAATTCACCTTTATGAACCTTCCCACATCCTCCTAAACCCATAGCATTACTCTCAGAGAAATTATTTGTAGCATGTTTCAACTCTGACGAAGAAAACCATCTTGCACCATTCTATGTTGGGGTTGTCCCACTATTTTTATTATTAGGGTTCCATACCAAGTGGTTGCTCAATTCAATTGCCTTTGCAGCTTTGCATGTAGTGCATAAAGCTCGAGAGTAAGAATTGAAAAAGCCATAACAAAACTATCGACTGATATGCCACTTATTACTGCTTTGCTTAATCTCCCTGATCGAAACTCTGAAGTATCTTGGAAGGAATATGAATTTCCCATAAAATAATGACCAAACTCTCTAGGAGTCTTATAAATTTGATTACCAAGAGTGGAACCTATCTGATTATTTCCATTTTGTCAAAAAAATTGTTCTTCGATGGGGAAAACTACACTTTCATGTTCAAATAGTTGTTGTTGTCAAAACTAAGGCATCAAATGAATATAGAGTCCAAAAATACTTGCAACATTAGGGAGTCTTCCAACTGCTTGAATCTTGATGCATTAGATAAGTCCGAAAATGAGGGAGATACAAATATTAAATCCCCTTGAACCTCTATGTAAGTGTTGCATAGAAACTTTTCTTTATCCTTGTGTCACTATGGAAAACTTGTCCATTTGTCTTTTAGACCACAATGAACTCTTCTGTCATACTGTCCTTATTTATTTATTTTAATGCCCTTGCATTTTTCTTGCCACATTATCTGTATAGAGGCATCATCCCTTCACCATATCTCCATGCCTCTTCGAGATGCCTTAAGAGTTAAGTTCGTGGTTTCTTTCATTGTAGTCTAGGTCACTATCATAAACTCATAACGGGTTCCTCACATATTTTGTAAAAATCTTAACTTACACTTATCAAGGACCCTGTTGTCTTTCTTTCTCAAACAAAGCTTTATTTGTAATCTATATGATTCCATTGCTATCTTGCTATAGTTGCAACACACGTGGAAGAGTGTATAGTTTTAAATAGCTATCATTTATTATGAATATGGTTATCATCATCCCTTATGAGCATTTGGGTTGTCTTATGTTCACTTCATTACACTTTGCTACCCCTACAAGCTTTGTCACCATATGGCATTGTCATGATTTCTGAGCATAGTTTATGCAGTGATGGAGTTTCTTGTGATGAGGATCATAATGACAGTGAACTTGATTGTTCTTCTAAGGTTTCTAATGAACCCCTTCTTTCATCAATGTGCACAACATCATCCTCTTTATGTATAACTATCATTTCCATCCTTGTTTCATATAAACAATCACGAGCAGTAGGGATATAATCATGCTCATTAGCATCTTTATCATCTCTAGCACTATGCTCAGGATTAGGATACTGAACACACACATTCTTATTTTCAAATTCTTCATCATTCACAAAGTTAGCATGCTCTATTAATGGAAAACCTGAATTACATTCCAGGTATTCATCAAATGAAATTTTTTCATTCACTTGTGAACAAGTGACTTCATGAACATTCATAACATTGCATCCTTCATGTGAAGAAGATACCTCTAAATCATCCTCATAAGAGCATTCATAATTGATAAGTTGTTATTGAAAACTACAGGACATATGTGCATTCATAAGTTGCAAGGAATTCAGTATTGCTTTCTCACTTCCTTTGTCAATTTGGACATAGTTAGTTAAAGTATTCTTCTTGTTGTACCTCATTTTTGTACCCTTTTTGTTATTTCATCATAGCCTAAAACATCTACTAGTTAGATTGTTAGTTGTATTTTCTATATTTTAATCTGTCTCAGAAGTCTTCTGTCCATATGGACGTTAGCGCCTCACTGAGATGCCAACATACCACGCTTGAGTTCGTGTCCGACACTATTGTCCTCAAGCAAAGAGTTGTCTGAGCAATAGGTTAGACTTTGGAAATTAGCTTGTTTGACTTTTCGAAACATTCAAGTTAGTAGATGGACAGTAGCAACCAAATTGCTCTACCTTTTCGACCTTAGCATCTTAACCTTTCTGAATTACTTGGTAAAGCTTGAGGTAGATCAGGGTAACCTGTTGCTTAGGACCCTCCCGTGACTTGGGGTTTTAGAGTAGTCAGTCCCCCTCCTCACAGATAATTTAATTAAAAATTTTGCAACTTTATGAAAAATAAATATTTGTCTTGCTTAAAAAAAATCAAATTTTTGATTGCTTGAAGGGTAGACTTAATAATCTACCTCTTAAAGCATTGTGGATGCGAGTTTCTACTGATGACAAATAAATTGCCAAAAAATATTAGTCGATAGGCTACATATAGTGTGAGATTTGAGTTTGAAGCAAGTCTCACGCCTGCAAACTACTATTGAGTCATCAAAAAACAAGTTTCAGTTGTTGTTTAATAGTAAATTAGTTGTCGTTTAATTGTAAATACCTCCAAAATATCAAGTGAAAGCCTCCAAAATCTCACCTATAATGTAAAATCCAAATAAATATTCATTTTCCAACTCGATGCAAACACTCTATTTTTATTTGGAGTATTTTTTGCCAATTTGATGATAACTTTCTTTTTTCATTTGCATTGTTTATGTTTTAAATACAAATATTTCAGTCAAAATTAAATAATACTTAATTTCTTTAAGGAAAAAATCTTGATTTGTCTAAGTTCATTTTATTCTATTATTTAACACTTAATATTAATTGTTTAAAAAAAATGAACTTTTGATTGCTTGAAGGGTACACTTAATAATCTGCCTCTTAAAGTATTGTGGATGTCAGTTCCTGCTGACGACAAATAAATTGCCAAAAATTATTAGTTGATAGGCTACATATAGTGTGAGATTTGAGCTTGAAACGAGTCTCACACCTGCAAATTGTTAGGGTTAGAGATGGCAGATTTAACAGTTAAATGTAGATTTTAATTAATAAACAGAGAAACTAAAACATATACAGAATAAATCATAACACAAAGAATTTAACGTGGTTCACCCAATCTGGGCTACATCCACCAAACCGCAGCCATCCAATACTTTTATTATTTAGTAAAAACCCTATTACAATCTTGCGAATAATCGCGTTTTTTATCATCTTGTAATACCCATCCGAACCCCTTTTTACCAAGCTTAGAAGCTCCCAGATTTTAGGGTTCTACAAAATCGGATTTTTCCTTTTTCATTGATTTTTCCCTTTTTCAGTGATCACGCGAAAAAGTAGGAAGAAAATTTTTCTCAGGGGCTGGGGTGTACAGTATACCATGGGCTATACAGTATAGCATGATCAGTCACCACATACCAACACAAACCACTATTGAGTCATCAAAAAACAAGTTTAAGTTATTGTTTAATAGTAAATCAGCTGCCGTTTAATTGTAAATGCCTCCAAAATATCAAGTGAAAGCCTCCAAAATCTCACCTATAATGTAAAATCCAAATAAATATTCATTTGCCAACTCGACACAAACATTCTATTTTTATTTGGAGTGTTTTTTGTCAATTTGATGATAACTTCTTTTTTCATTTGCATTGCTTTATGTTTTAAATACAAATATTTCATTCAAAATTAAATAATACTTAATTTTTTGAAGGAAAAAATCTCGATTTGTCTAATTTTATTTTATTCTATTACTTAACACTTATTATTAATTGTTTAATCCAATCACATGCAACTGAAACTAACACAACATCCATACACACCCATACACAAACATATACTCTCTAAGTATTAACTTGCATATAATTTCTATGGAAGTAATCCTTGCACCTACAGAAGGTGCAAGTGCTAGTATTATCGTCAGTTGTGGATAGATAGACTCAATTATGCGATAACTTTCAATCACCATGACCAGAGAAAATCTATACTCTTCAATATATCATATTTCATCAATTTACCTCCAGATAGGATTTGATTATAAGATCATTGCACATCGGGAGCGGGAGCCGCGGGAGGTAGGAAGTATGACTGTCAAACTCTATTT
Organism: Sequoia sempervirens; assembly: GCA_007258455.2. NCBI lineage: Eukaryota > Viridiplantae > Streptophyta > Pinopsida > Cupressales > Cupressaceae > Sequoia > Sequoia sempervirens. Next base: position 121,560 of record VDFB02255544.1, on the reverse strand, counting down.
TGTCTTCTCAATTGACTGTGACCTAGTTGAAGATGCCATTGGAGACGTGGTGGGGCTTGGTTTTCTCTTCAATAGCCCCTGTGCATTTTGATACTCGAGGTAATTTCTATGTTTCTTTCAAATAATATGTACCTGCTCCAGGATCTTACGTTGCGCAAGCACCTTTCCTTTGAGTACGTCGAGACCTACCTTATTTTGGAAGAGATCTTTTAGTTTGCTGCTAATGGGTATGATATGCTCTCGACTCTGCTCCGATAGGAGGGTTGTTCACGCTTAGAGAAATACATGAGAACCCAATGGTGGTCTGCGTCTACAGCGCGATGGGAAGAGGTCTTCACGAGGACAAATCAATAATTTTTTAAGAGACGGCTATCTCTCATAGCCAGGCACTTGCCCCCCTGCTAGTGAATCAAGTACGAAAAATATTTCATGCAATCCACTTTCTCTTGGGGCACGTCACGGATTCCCCACTGCCACCTTCCTCTTCAAAGGAATCAAACTGAATGGTAAAAGTACCTCTTCCTCCGACTCCAAGGGGTTCAAATTTGGAATCATCCCTCTCTACTGCCAATATTTTTTGCATTGTTGTGTCAATTATGTAAGATATATTTTCCTTAAGGTTTTTCTTTTGGTACTCTTGCTCCTGCTAGGAGCCTTGTTTTATTTCAAATTTTGTTATATCTGGACTAGTTTGTATGTATTCTCAGAACTTTTAAATAAAGTACAGGTGGCTTAACACCTTTTATCTAAGAAAAAAAAGGATCATTCCACATGGTGGATTCTTTGTGTACATAATAGACACTATGATTTTTAAAGGAACTTAGGTATCCTGATCTTAAAAAAAACATTCTTGACAAGTGGCCTTGGTCTATTGGTGTAATTGAATGGCTTCAAAAGAATCTACCAGGTTTGATTTTTGCTAAGTGCATCAGCTCCAACACCAAAAAGGGATAAGGTCAAAATCATACACTGTGTGAATTAATGGCATGAATTCATGCACTTGATGCAATGGTTGCAAACGTTGCACTGTCGGATGTTTCCATCCATTGACAGAATAAAAAATCAATTTTGACAAATGCTTTACTAAAGGCATAAACAACCAAATAATCATCAATTCAAAATTTATCGACTTTTAAAAAATACACTAATGTTACATAGCAATTCTGGGACTAGGACAGTAGGGGATGGGAGAGGCATTTAAGCTATAGTAGTTTTAGAGGATATTTTTTGGACAGCAGAGTATATGTGTGACATCAAGATTTAAGTTTAGATATTTACATAATGAGTTTAAATTCAAGATTCAGTGTTCATTATTCATTTGCTCAAGTATAGTAACAATAAAAAGTTATCAAAAAGAATAAGGAAAAGGTTATGGGGTCCACAATGCCTCAACACTTTTTATCAAAACTTTCCTTATAACTAGACCACCAACCCATTTGCAACTCCCAACTACTAACTTACAAGCCATGTGCAATAAAAAGCCTTAGAATCGATGGGCTTCCATCTGATTTTTTTAAGACATCGTGGCCCTAGATTAGAATGGACTTCTATGTTATGTATTTGGAGGCTTACGAAAAAGTACTCTAGGATATAATATTAATCAGGGAATTATTAGACTGATTCCTAAAGGTAAAATACTGATATGATTTCAAGATGGTGACCTATTGCGCTCCATAATACCATATATAAGATTATGGCCAAAGACATAGTGCGGAGAATCAAAACTATCACCCAAGAGATAATCTGGCCATAACAAACTACGTTTTAGGTGGAAGATTTATTCTGGACAAACTAGTCTTAGGTTCAGAGGCAGCAAAATGGGCACAACAATCAACACAAAATGCTCTCCAAGTGAAATTAGACTTTGATAAAGCTTATGATAGAATGAAATGGCAATGCATTGTTAAAATGATTTAAGTGGCTTGGATTTGGTCATCTAGTCATTAATGGGGTCTTATCTGATGCATTCCCTCTTCTTTGATTCATCAGACAAGCTTTGTGTTTTCATCACTGATGCACTTGGTTATCTCCTCCAACATGCTCATCACTAGAATCTTATTCATGGGATTGGGCTGCCAGGCGATGATGTAGCTTTAAACTTGCATTTTGCTGATAACAGCATGCTGTTCTTACAGAGTTCAGCAGAAGAAATTGCTAATACTCCTAATGTTCCACAAATTTATTGTGCTATCTTGGGTTCCCAATTGTCTATGAACAAATAAAGTACTTAATGACCTCCTCTAATATGCCCTCCATGCGGATTCCCACAAAATGGAAATCATTCAAACATGATACATCTCCAGATATCTAGGTACTCCCTTTGGTCTTGGAGTATCACTCAAGGATATGTGGGAATTGTTCCTTGAGAAGTTGAAACTCAAATTGTCAGCATGGACATACAAATTTCTCTCAATGCCTAGTAGAATTCAAGTTGCAACCAAAATCCTCCTAGCCAGTCATGTTTACATCTCTTCATGTTGGCTGCAATCAAAAGCTTGCTACCTCCAACTCACAAAACTCATCAGAAGTTTCTTATGGGCCAAGCTGGGTAAGAATAAAGGGATGTCTGTTTCTGCTTGGAATCATTGTATTCAGCCCAAAGATCGTGGTGGTCTAGGTATCATTGATCCTTATATGCAAGGCATTTGCTTCATGGCTAAATGGATTATTAGAGCACCAGAAGGGATAGCTACTTGGAAAGGCATTCTGTACTTTCATATGCATATAGCCATATCCGCAAATTACTTGGTCTTCTATTTGGTGGTAAGTTAAAATTTTGTTAGCTCCTTGTTTCAAAAGTCAAGCTTCTGACCAAGTAAAAATCATTTGGAAAGCTTGGCAAGTTGTCACCCCTCCTTTGTTGGCATGATAGTACTTTGAATAATGGCTTAAGTTTTCCTAAATCTTCAGTTTGGTGGAACATGGTGGTTCAACTGAATGACAAACCACTTGCTACTATCAAAGTATGGGGGGTAAATAATGGTTGTTCAAAAAGGGCATCTAGACTTTTGTGGACTTATGGGACCTCTCTAATATGACTTGGAAGAATGACAGCAACCTTAAGTCTAATTTCAATCTATCTATGTCCTGTCATGTCCCCGAATTAGTAAGATGGAAACCAAGCAATATTGGACAATAAATAAGTAAAATAAATATTTAAATGCAGATGTAAATAATTATAATTATAAGTGCACTCGATTATATTACAATTATAATTATCATAATGATAATATTATAATTGTCAAATTAGCAAATTTAATATCCTAAATAAATATTAACTAACACTATTATAAATAGATATTTTAGGTTGTGCTCTAATCAATAATCATAATATAATATAAAACAAAATAATTAATATTATAAATATCATAAGAATAATTTATATAAAATAATATGCACATCAATATAAATTCAGTATAGGCCATATAAGACAGCGATCCATATAATGAAAATAGACAGTGATTAATACATATTTTAATGGCAGCGATTATCCTAAATTCAAAAAAAGAGCGATTCATCAATGTCTTTGAAAAGGCAAGCAACAAAGTCTAAAAGCTGCGATTACTTATTGCAGCAGGGACGTGTCCCTTGGTAATGGAAGACTCATGCCTTTCCCCCATCATGGGGGATATAAGAGGAAAATATATTCAAAGGTGATGAGCATCAATAAGAAAGAGGAGTATGTGCTGGGCAGAGAAACATTTTAATATTCTCTGACAATCTGATCACCAAAGGGAGAGAAAGTGAAATTAGTGAATGAATAAAGGAACCCCTGCAGATCGTATATGTTAGAGAGGCAGCAGCAATACATTAACATATAAGGTTAAAGGAGGCGAGTAAAGAATCAAAAAACGTGGAGAGATACAACAACTCAGGTGATGTACTCACTTAGCAATAATATTTAGCATATTTTGAATATAAGAAACAGATATTGCTAATCTGATTATTGGTGTAATGCTTTCTTTAGTATTATCATGATGATAATGATGTTGATATTGACTTAAAGAATCAGTAATAAATGCAAATGTATTTGATTGCTAAAAGATTGTCTTCTCAGTGCTTTCCAACCCACAGGAGGAAAGGTGGAGGGCGGTGCCCAAAACTCTACCTGTCCGCTCAAACTACAGACCATTTTATACACGGCTGTAAAATGGGGACCTCTGCTGCTGCCCTCGATGTTGCAAATCTATATATCAATGGTCTTTACAATGAGGTCATCACACAGGCCCCGGCGCCGCCTCGCTCCCCCGCCGAGTCCGAGCCAAGTCAAGAATCCGTGCTTGAATCAGCGCGTAAACGTCACCATCGTGCTTAGAAGGCCTGGGAGACGAGGATCGACTGTCGTTTCAGTCAAATCCGACACTTCCAAATTTTTAGGGTTTCTCACCCCGGGCCCCCCTATTTTTTAGGACCTACCTTTTTGGCACTTTTGGGCAATTCTGGGATCCCTATTTTTTAGGGTCTATTTTTGGAAAGCTGCTATTTTTGGAAAATTTCTATTTTTAGAAAGGTCACGAGTTTCAAAAATCCACTCAGAAGTTCGAAGAGATCAACGAAACTCTCAGAAAATCGATTCGAAGTTTTTTTGAGATTTTGGCAAAATTCTAGAAAATCACATAAAAAGTTCAAAAAAAAATCTGGAAAATTCGTTCAGAAATGGTGAGAAATTCTGGAAAGTTACAGAGAAATCTGGTAAAGAGCACTAAAAATGGTTGAAAATTTGACGAACCAGTCAAGAAATCCAAGCAATTCATGGAAAAATCTGAGAAACTCATCGGAAATCTGAGATAATGACTGAACATTCATGGACAATCTGGAAATTCATGAGAAATCTGGGCAAAACTGAACATCTATTCATGGAGAAAACTGAGATATTCGCCTAAGTATGGAAGACTTTCAGCTCACAGTCAATGGTGAAGCTTCAGCCAAGCAATCAATGGCACAAAAATCTGAGCAATGGCCAACAAAGTAATGAAGTCCGCCCTTGGAAATGTCTAAGTCAAATGAGCCAATGGCCAGACCATCAGCCAAGTCCGCCCTTGAAAGAAGTCTGATGGCAAGCAAATGCAGCAAGAGGCAATGTCAAGGAACTTCCAAAGTCCGCCAAGGATGTCCAAGGAGGAAGGAAAGTCCGCCCAGCACTCAAGATGCTTATCCTAGGATCTTCCAAAGTCCGCCTTGCATATCCTTGCATATCCTTGCATATCCTTGACACTTCCAAAGTCCTCCTTGCATATCCTTGCATATCCTTGACACTTCCAAAGACCGCCTTGCATATCCTTGCATATCCTTGACACTTCCAAAGTCCGCCTTGCATATCCTTGACCCCTCTAAAGTCCGCCCAGCATAAGAGACATGTCCAAAAGGCTTGGAAAGTCCGCCTAGGCATGTAAAATGAAGAAAAATAAAAAATTTTACTAAGTGTTGAGGCCCAGCAAAGAGAATTTCGAAAATCTGCTAAGTATGAGAGCCTAAAAGGGTAAAAAAAATCCTTTTCCAAAGGGATAAAATGATGAGAATAAGTGCTAAGAAGTTAAGGAAATTCGCCCTAGAAAAGAGGGACGTCCAAGGTGTTCATCCTAAAGAATTATAAAGTCCGCCATACACTTGGAAGAGGTTGGCAAGGTATCAAAGAAGTCCGCCATACTTATCCAAGGTGCTAAGGAAGCCCGCCTAAGCACATGAAGGGATAAAATGATGATTTTGCTAAAGTGTTGATGCCTAGTCCAAGGAAAAGTTCGAATATTTGCCTAAGTATAGAGGCTAAAGGATGAAAGTTGAGATTTTTGGCTAAGTATCCTGACACTTTCGAGAGGTCAAATGCCAAGTTTGAAAGGACACGTGCTAAAGAAGATCAGGATGTGGCAAAGAATAAGACGAAATGTGCCTAGCATAAAAGCGGAAAAGAGATTAAATTTGCCTAAGTGTGGAAAATGTTGAGAAATTGACTACTTTGGCCGAAGAAAAATGCACAAGGCAAGGAGAAAGGAAGGATCGTCCTTGGCCAGAAGGAGGAAGAATTTATCAAGCGTCAAGGAAATTCACCCGATGAGGACATCCAGACAAGGATTTTGCCTAGAAAAAATCCGACTGAGCAAGAGAAAATTTGACTTTGGCAGAAGAAAATAGGCTCAGTGCAAGAAAAAAGTTGGCTACGGCAAAGAAAAATAGGGATCTGGCAATAAAATTTTCGGCGGAATGGCTTAAGATTTGACTTGGCTAGACGAAATTGGGAATAAAATTGGAAAATACACTTTTAGCCAAGAAAATTGGAAGAAAAATCGAAATAGCCATGGGTCCAAAACGAACGGGTTGGAATTAATTAAAATATTTTTAATATTTTAATAATTTTTATTTCAACTGCTTGGAAATTTAAAAATGCCTTGGATAAAATAAAATTTGCCAGACGATGTTTTGGAGAAAAAATAATTTGTGCCGGCCAGAGATAAAATCCGATGGGCAAAATTAAATTCGCCGTGACTTCAGGAGAGAGAGTGTTAAAAATTTAACTTCGGAGCTAGAATTCAAGAGAGAGAAAATCTGAACTTGTTTATTTTATTTCTTGCAGGTGGATGACGACACGAGGCGGATCTTCAAAGAAGAAGCAAAGGCATGGAATGGAGGCAAGTCTGCTTCAAGCCAGATAGAGTGAAAGAAAAAGGATGGGACAAGCATGAGAAAGTCTGACTTTGCCCAAGCACAGTATGTCCAAACCCTTACAAAGTCCGACTTTGCTTGGAGAAGGTATGTCCAGACATCCATTAGATCCGCCAAGTACCATGGCAAACATGATGCAAAGTCCGAAGAAATGTCAAAGTGTTGAGAAAGTTCGCCCCAGCCTAAAGAAAAGATGGTGAAACCACTAGCAAATCCGACTTTGCTCAACTGAGAAATGGCACAAGCATGATAAAGTTCGACTTCTCCCTAGACATGTTTGTCCAAAGTGGCCTGAAGTCCGACTTAGGCTAAGAGAGAAAACGTCCAAGCTCATGTGAAGTCCGCCCAAGGAGAGAATGAGAAGAATTCACTAAGTGTTGGACAGAAAACAGGAAGGAGGAAGTGGATAAAATCCTTGTCCAGAGATGGAATTTGTCCTACATAGCACAAGCCAAGTTCAAAATTGAAGGAAACTCCATAGGCAAAGTTCATCCAATATCTGGGCTAAATGTTGAATAGTCCGTGTGAAGGTGGTACAAAATGAACTTGAATAGCCAAAATTTGGCTAAGTATGGGAAATACTTCATAGAGGAAATTCCAATTTCTCTATATCATGGCTAAAGCACAAAGGCATTCTTCTCCAAATTCTAGACACTTGAAAGGATATCCAGACACCTACTCCAAGGGGAGACTTCCAGACCTCAAAGATTCCAGTACAGGTAAAAGGAAGAAATCAAAGTCTCGAAAGGAATCCAAGATCAAAGCTAGGAAGGAACAAGCACAACGGACAGAGTCATCGACAGGGAAAATATTCTAAGGCAAGCACGTGGAGAAAAACGAAGCAACCAAGGAAGACATCCGACACGCTGAGGTGGCGCCTCCTCATCTTTCAGCCAATCAAATTGTTCCAAATCAACATGCAACAACTTTCTATTTTATTGTTGATTTATATTTAGCAAAAAGGACAAGTGTCCTCGAATGAAATTTTCTCATTGGTCGAAAGTGACAAACCCTAATTAGGGTTTTATTTTGTAATCTCGGCCGTTGATTTGAAATTAATCTTGGCCATTGAATTGTAATTGGGGAACCTATAAATTGAGCTCGCCCCCTCATTTGTAATGTGTGGAGACAGATTATGTATATTGTCGCATTGAGACTATTTTGAATGATAAAAGCTCTTGAGCATGATTTGCCTTGAATCACTTCTTATTGTTGAATAGTAAGCGAGGTTACATATTGCCTTCCGCCATAGATTAGAGTTAAAGATAGATTAAATAGAATTTGCTTTGAAAAGTTGTTAAATTGAATGAGAGATTGATCGTATTGATTCAATGGTGAAGTGTAGCTCATACTTTTTTTCGAATGGATGATTTGCATTCGATTTGTAAAGTTAGCCTGAGCTCTTAAACGTGGAAGCTTAACTTCAACCTCATTCGAGGTTTGAAAATTATTCTCACAAACCCCTTGAAGATTGCACCCATTTTGCGTATGTTGTCCTGCAGGAGGCGAAACAAAGTGTGGTTTATTTCTCTTCACCGAGTCCTTACTGTCTCTTGAGTTCTTAGGCTTAGATTAGACTCTCCTAAACCCTATTCTTTTTGCCATTTTTTGAGATCCACAATTGAAAGTCCTAATTGAGAACCTTTAAAGATAAATTTCCTAAGTCCCGAACTTGTGCAGACTTTCTACGTAAGTCCCCTTGTTTATTACCAGCATTATCACAACGACCATTGAGCTTATCCACACGTCGAGACCCGACTAAAGAAACCTTGGAATCGCCTTATGATCTTCTCGCAATCTTAGTACGCGGTGGTTTTTCAAGAGGATAGAGTCTTGGACATTTTATTCTCGTGTGTCTGTGAATGAGCAAACAGACACCAACAAAACCCAAGGCAGGGATGGGCCCTGGAGGGGTGGAAATTCCACTCATAGTCCGCCTAGTCCCAAGGCATGGGTGGGCCATGGAGGGGTGGGGGTTCCACTCAAGATCCGCCGTGGCCATGGAGGGGTGGGAGGCCCAGGCCACTTATACACTCCCCTGACTGTCCCCAGTAGGTTAAGTGTCTTCTGAGGTGATGATGTGGGTAGAGAAAGTAGGTACAAGTGTTTCCTCTAAGCGTGCCACTCCGAGGGTGGAATCGTCTTGGTTTGGACATTCTTGCCGCTTGGGGCCAAGGGGTGGGTTGTCTTGATTAGACGCTTGTGCTCTTGGGCTTAGATGGATCGCTTCGGGTGGATCTACCCATGCTACTCCTCATATGTCTTCATTATTGCTTTATGATTATGCTTATATTTTGGATATCTAGATATTAATGCTAATAGATATATGTGTATGTGGAAATATTGTTAATATGGTGAATGCAGATTTCAAACCAAGATTACTTCATTAAAAAAAACATTCATTTGGAAAGAAGAAACCCTAAACCTAATCACACAGTGAGTTCTAGGGCAAACAAGTGAATTCTAGGGCACAATCAGGTAAGGGACATTATAGTGGTATCAAAGCATCTTTCCTGCCATCCTGTGCGTGCTTGAGCTACTTGCTTGCCTACTTGAGCTAGTTGCCTACTTGCTTGAATTGGTTGCTTGAGTGCTTGAGCTACTTGTTTGCCTACTTGAGCTAGTTGCCTACTTGCTTGAGCTGATTGCTTGCGTGCTTGAGCTACTTATTGCCTACTTGAGCTAGTTGCTTGTGTGCTTGAGCTGGTTGCTTGTGTGCTTGAGCTATTTTCTTGTGTGCTTGAACTACTTGCCTATGTACTTGAGCTCCTTGCTTGCATGGTTGAGCTACTTGCCTGCTTGGTTGAGCTACCTAGTTGTCTGCTTTAATTTCTGATTCATATGGTTTTAAGTTATACTGATTTACAAACTCCAACCCGTGGGTTTTGTGAGTTACGGAGAAATAGTGGAACTTAAGAATATTAGCCAATACATTGTCCTCATAACTAGAATAACCATCACCTGCGTTAGAACTTCCAACTCCTATAAAAGCTAATATCGTCACCACAAGGAGCAACATCTTAAAACTACACATCTTCGATTGCGATTGCTTGAGGGCAAACAATCTTGGGCGGGAAGGATTGTCATGTCCCCGAATTAGTAAGATGGAAACCAAGCAATATTGGACAATAAATAAGTAAAATAAATATTTAAATGCAGATATAAATAATTATAATTATAATTACACTCGATTATATTACAATTATAATTATCATAATGATAATATTATAATTGTCAAATTAGCAAATTTAATATCCTAAATAAATATTAACTAACAATATTATAAATAGATATTTTAGGTTGTGCTCTAATCAATAATCATAATATAATATAAAGCAAAATAATTAATATTATAAATATCATAATAATAATTTATATAAAATAATATACACATCAATATAAATTCAGTATAGGCCATATATGATAATGATCCTTATAATGAAAATAGATAGTGACTAATACAAATTTTAACGATTATCCTAAATCGAAAAAAAGAGCGATCTATAAATGTCTTTGAAAAGGCAAGCAACAAAGTCTAAAAGCTGCAATTACTTTAGGGAATGGTTAGTGCAGTAGGGACGTGTCCCTTGGTAAGGGAAGACTCATGCCTTTCCCCCATCATGGGGGATATAAGAGGAAAATATATTCAAACGTGATGAGCATCAATAAGAAAGAGGAGTATGTGTTGGGCAGAGAAACATTTTAATATACTCTGACAATCTGATCACCAAAGGGAGAGAAAGTGAAATTAGTGAATGAATAAAGGAACCCCTGCAGATCATATATGTTAGAAAGGCAGCAGCAATGCATTAACATATAAGGTTAAAGGAGGCGAGTAAGGAATTAAAAAACGTGGAGAGATATAACAACTCAAGGGATGTACTCACTTAGCAATAATATTTAGTATATTTTGAATATAAGAAACAAATATCGCTAATCTGATTATTGGTATAATGCTTTCTTTAATATTATCATGATGATAATGATGTTGATATTGACTTAAAGAATCAATAATAAATGCACATGTATTTGATTGCTAAAAGACTGTCTTATGAGTGTTTTCCAACTTATTGGGAGGAAAGGTGTGAGGGAAGTGGTGCCTAAAACCCCACTCAAGTCTGCCCCAGAACCCAAGGTAGGGATGGGCATTGGAGGGGTGGAAATTCCATTGATAGTCCGCCTAGTCCCAAGGCATGGGTGGGCCATGGAGGGGTGGGGGTCCCACTCAATTTCCACCGCGGCCATTGAGGGGTGGTAGGACTGGGCCACTTATACACTCCCCTGATCGTCTCCAGTAGGTTAAGTGTCTTTCAAGGTGATGACGTGGGTAGAGAAAGCAGGTACAAGTGTTTCCTCTAAGCATGCCACTCCAAGGGTGGAATTGTCTTGGTTTGGATGTTCTTGCCGCTTGGGGCCAAGGGGTGGGTTGTCTTGATCGAATGCTTGTGCTCTTGGGCTTAGATGGATAACTTCAGGCAGATCTACCCATGCCACTCCTCATATGTCTTCATTGTTGCTTTATGATTATGCTTATATTTTGGATATCTAGATATTAATGCTAACAAATATATGTGTATGTGGAAATGTTCTTAATATGGTGAATGCAAATTTCAAACCAAGATTACTTAATTAAAAAAAACATTCATTTGGAAAGAAGAAACCCTAAACCTAATCACATAGCGAGTTATAGGGAAAACAAGTGAATTCTAGGGCACATTCGGGTAAGGGACATTACAATCTAAGAGCCAATTATAAAAAAATCACGTTGTACAATCCCTTGGCCCCCCCTGTACCCCCAACCTCCCCCAACTCCAACTTACACTATAATGTCTCGTGCCAAAACAATAATGCAAATCTAATTCTTAACCCTCCGCAAGCACTTGGTATTTGGATAATAACACTATCAAATAGATCTTAGATGAATCAGACATAATTTACTATTTATACATTAGCAATATTGTTACATTCCATACAGCAATGACATACATAGCTCTTGAATTTCTTATTATAATGAAAAAGAAATAATAGATACAGTTCTTGATCTCTTTCTTATTACATCAATGATTACATTCAAATAGTTCTTTAATATTAGCAATTAAAACAACTATTACAAATTGGACCAATACCATGTAGTTGGAATGTGCACCTAATGAAGCTCAATCATGAATTCTATGTGAGATCATCCTCCAAAATCACAAGGTTTTTTGTCCTAAGATTCTTGTGCTTGAACATAAGTGCTTAAATGAATTTAAAATTGAATTTTGGTTAAGTGTAGATGCTAATCCTAGATGAAAACATTCACTCTTTTATATCCTCCACAAATAGAATAGGTTGGCTACCATGTAGACTTGCAACTTCAAATTTGAGCAATGATCATGGGTGGGAAAGATTCCACTTTGAAAGTGATGGTGCCAAAAATAGATTACTGGAAATAATATGACATGTGTTGGAATGTTAGGAGGGGAATGAAAACATAGGAAGAAATATCATCTAAGGAAAAGTCCGAAAGTTCGACAAATGTAATGGTGAGGCAAGCTTCAGATGGAAGGCATGCCAAGATGGAGAAGTCTGAAACTCTAATAGGGAGAATGGAAGAGTGGAGTTGGAAGAAAAGGAAAAATCAAGAAGAGAAAACACACAATAGACATAAACAGGGAAGACACAAGTAGATACCTAATATGTCTAAACTTAGATTGACTAAAAATGGGATATGACAAGTCTGTTCCACTCAAAATTGCATGTCCTCAAGCAATTGCAGGTTTGTATGTTCCAATATCTATGGACCTTCCCATGTTGCATGCTTTACCGGAAGATCTTTCCATCAAGTTAGATACTCATGACTGCTTTGAAAATCAAAACTAGTTTGTTGTATTCATCAATCAGAAGCAAATCATTCAAGGGTTCTATATGTTTGCCTAGCACCTTTTTGTGGTAAGACACATGAAAAACATTGTGTATCTTGCTTCCTTTCAACAACTCCAACTCATAGGCCGCTTCACTAATCCTTCTTAGAATTTTATAAGGCTTGTAGAAACATGGTTTGAGATTTTCCTACCCACTTGCCTTCAAGGAAGATTACTTGTATAAGTGCAATCTCACAAAACCCATGTCTCTAATCTCAAATGTTCTCTCAATCCTATGATGGTCTGAATACATCTTCTATTGGTTTTGAGCTTGCTAGAAATGTCTATTTTGTTATATTCTTTGGATAAATAATGCATTCTTTGATATGGGTGAAGAAATCATCCTTGAGTCCCTTACATGTTAACCTTTCTTTGACCTATTTGCCTAGGGTTGCATGCCAAGGGAGTATCATGAATTGCTCGCAATTTTTTTCTCTTCATCCTTGATTTTGACGCCAAGTAGACTCTTCCCTTGTAGAGAATAAGTTCATTGCAAATGGTGTACTTGTCATTCCACAACTTCCTTTCCAACACATTAGCTATGAACACATTCTTGGCATACTTTGTTATGACTTTTTCCAATCCATAAAGATCCGAGACATGGAACACAGATTTGGTCATCTAGACAACACATCGACAATAACATTCTTCCTCCCTTTGACATACTCGATAACAAAATCATGTTCTTGGAGTTTGCTCACCCACTTTTGCTACTGCTCATTTAGATCCTTCTGATTGAGAAAATATCTCAAACTATTGTGATTAGTTTTGACCGCAAATTAGCCACCCACCAAGTATTGTCTGAATTTGACCAATGCATGCATGATGTGTAGCATTTCTTTATCATAGATGGAGAATTGTCTTTCCACCTTTGTGAGTTTTGGACTCTCAAAAGCAATCGAGTGCTTGTTCTGCATGAGTATGACCCCAATTCCTTCTCTTGATGCATCACATTCCAATGTGAAGGGAAGAGGTGAAATCTGAAATTAATAAAACAGGGCACACGCTCATTAACTCTTTTAGTTTGTCAAATGTTTGTTGTGCAACCTCAGTCCATGCGAAAGTGTAACATACACGCCTGATTTTTCTTTTTTTTGTTTTGTTCTCCCAACTGCTGTTTCAATGTTTTCTGAGTTTGCTTGATTGATGTTTTTTCATATGTCGTTGAGAGTGAAACATGCCAAGATATTCATAACAGATTGCAAAGAGGAAATAACTAGATAACTTGCAAGGAAGAGAGTTTTTTGCCTTCATAAATATTCTGATTTCAATATCACAAAGTTCAGATTTTACATGTCAAATATCAGAAAATTACATAACAAATTTCAGACCTGTTTTTGCAGCTTCTTGTCAACATAACATGGCTCCTTCAATGACAACGACCACCACTTGGTAAAGTGAAACAAAATTGTTGCTAAACTAGGAAGAGGCATCCCTCAAACAGGTTTCTTTTGACTGCAAAACCCACTCCTCAAAATAGCTGACCAAGCTCTTGTAGACCCCTGAAAGTGGCGCTGGCTGGGATAGGTCGATCTGGCCTTAATATTCCATTTCTTCACCAAAAAATGTAATCTAATGCTTAATAGAGTCGCCATGGAGAGAGGCTTCCTTTGAAACATTACCCATTTGAAAACTCCAAATCCTTCAAGAGACATGAACAGAAAACCAGGTTCAGGTACCAAAACAAAGTGCCCAAAAATTGAAGAAAACCATGCCAAAATCTTCATAAATCCACACCAAACTGAAGAGCTAAACCAAACACACCAAAACTCCTCAAAAATATTGATAAATCTTCATTCTCAATCACTCAAAAAAAAAACTCTGTGAAGCTCTATGTGACCCCTACTGTAGAATCACTCACAATTTGATTAGGGTGGATATTTCACCACCGAAGCCAGCCCATACGAAGAGGATTTTCGTCCTCAGTTTGCAGCCCAAACAATCTGGAAGAAATCCAACAACATTTTGTTATGTAGCCAAAGTAGAGATGTGCAAATGAGAGCCAAAATGAAAATATAAAGAGGCTAGGGCAATTGGACTTGAAAAGCCTCTTAATTTCCTCCTAAAACCAACGCCCTTTTTTCTTTTGAAAATTAAAACATTTAAAATTATCTTCTCTCTTCTCTAGGCGTCCCACTTCATGGAGGAATTAAAATATTAATAGTGAACCCCGAGGACTCGTTCCCCCCGCCCCCAGGCCCTAGCGTTTTTGGAATGGGGATGTCCCGAAGACGTGGGGACGGTGTTCCCACGTCTTCGGTGGCGCCACCGTTTTTTGGATCGCTGCCAGAGATGCCGAAACGTCCTGTCTAGGCGTCCCTCGAGCATCTCAGGGACGCCCAGGTGTCTCCCACAATGGACAGCCAAAAAGTGATTTAAAACATTTTTTTTTATATTATATTGGTTCTATTCGAACCCTAAGGGCATGTGGGGCCCATCTAAACTCTTACATGCCTTCAAAAGGCCCTCTAATCTTCATTTTTATTCACATTTGCATTTCTACTTGTTTGCTATAGCAAGAAGAAGAAGAGTGAAGGCTGAGGAAAGAGTGATTGGAGGAGTGAAATGAGTGATTGCAAGTGAAAAAGGAGTGTCAAAGAGCAAGAAGAAGAAGAGGAGGAAGATTCTTCACCTTGTTGAAGAGATTTTTCAAGCAAAAGGTAGCGTTTTTAACTGATTTTTTATTTTATTTTCTGATTTTCAATGTGTTTTCATTTCTTGTTGTTTCATTTTTTCATTTTTCTTATTTTATTTCTTGTTGTTCCATTTTCTAAATTAATTTAGAATCTTAGATTTTGTTTTGCAATTTAAAATTTGTTGAAAAATTTAAAATATAGAGTTCTATTTTTTTAATTTTAAAGTAGGGCATAGGCTGAAACTATGTGTTTATTGATTTTTTTTTTCATTTTGTGAAATGCAGTGTCAAAATGAGCTCCCATAGTCATGAAATGAGTGAGGATGAGATGGAAACTGATTCTCATAGTGCAAGCTAATCAAAATATGAACCTAAGCATGAGGATGAGCTCAATGAGGGGGGTGAGCATGGGTCAAATCCGGAAGGGCAAACTAGTTCCATGGCTAGTGCACCAGTTTCTACTGATTGCCCTTCCCAACTTTTGACAAAGTGGGCTAGGGGTCCTTATGATCCCAAATCTCCTCTCAAACAGTTTGCAACAAGAATAACAGCCCCAACGTCATCAACTGGTGGTACGAGGAAATGGAAATGCAACATTTGTGGTGATGATTGGTTTGGGAGCATCACCAGAGTTAATACACACTTCCTCTTTTGGCCAGGAAAAGGTGTGGGAGCATGTGATTTTTTGAAGAAAGCTAAAAATTTGAAATACAGATTTGAGTTCAACAAACTTTGGGGTGTTCTAGATGACGTGGCAATTCCACTACTACCTTGTTTGGTAGGCAACATATTCAGACTATTTAGTAGATTCAGGAGCAGCAAATGCAAAGGCAGCCACATATTTCTACTCCTACATTGCATCAGAGAGCAGGAACATTGTTAGGGTCAGCCTCAGGACTATCATCCACTTATAGCACTATGGTTGAATCACAACAGGGCAAGGGGAAACGTAAGATGCAAAGTCAGCCTAACCCCATAGCTGATTTATTTAATGTGCACCCGAGGGATCAGATGGATGATTCCATTGGTAGGTTCTTTTTTGCCAATGGAATCCCATTCCATGTAGCTCGATCTCCTTTTATAAGGAGATGATTTTGATGGTGGCGAAGGGAGGACCATCATATGTGCCACCAGGTGAGCACAAATTGAGGACCACAATCTTGGATAACAACTATGCCAAGATCAATTCATTGATGGAGACGATGAGGGCATGTTGGGAGGAGTCTGGATGTAGCATAGTTATGGATGGGTGGACAGACATTAGGCATCGTCCACTCATCAATGTCATAGTTACATGCTTAGAGGGCCCATTATTTCTCAGGGTGGTTGATTGTTCAGGGCATCGAAAAGATGCTGATTTTCAATTTGAGATCCTTCGGGCAGCTATTGAGGAGATTGGGCCACAAAATGTGGTCCAAGTAGTGACAGATGCAACACGTGTGCAGAGCTGCAGGGAGGCTTATTGAGGCAACATACAGACACATTTGGTGGACTCCATGTTGTGTGCATGCCATGAACAATGCACTCAAGGGCATGGGGAAGATTGAGTGGATTAGAGGAGTGGTCAGCAATGCTAGAGATGTGCAGATGTATATCTGCAACCACCACACTTCACATGCCATCTTCAGGAGCTTCACGAAGGAGTTCTTGAAACCAGTTGAGACCAGATATGCATCCTATTTCATTCTTTTGGAGAGAATGCTTGAGTTGCAAGAGCCACTACAACTCATGGTTATGACACAAGAATGGAATCGTTGGGATGGGGCCAGGACAGAGTAGGGGAAGAGGGTGAAGGAGATAGTGAAGAGTGATGCATTTTGGCATGATGCAAAATATATTGTCGCCATCATTACACCAGTTGTACAGGTCATCAGATATGGGGATGGGGATGCACCTAACCTTGGGGAGGTGTATGAGTGCATTGATTCTATGCTTGGTCAGATGAGGGCAGTTGTGCAAGAGAAGGACCCCACTTTAGCATTCTACAATATTTACATTCAGCCTATTATTCAGCGTAGATGGGGCAGCCTAAACACTCTCCTGCACATGGCTGCTTATGCATTGAATCCGAAGTGGTACATGCCTAGGCCTGGTAGAGTTACACCGATTCAAGATGATGAGGTGAAGGAAGGGTTCTTCAGGTGCATTGATAGCATTTATGATGCTGAAGCTGTTGGCAACATTCGCACTGAGTGAACGAAATTTGCTACTCTTAGGGGTTATAAGGCTGTAGCAAAGGCGGACATAAGAACTATGGCATAGGAGGATCCGGTTTTGTGGTGGACTTGTCATGGACCGAATTCACTGACTACCACACTAGCCATTCGTTTGATGTCCTAGGTTTCTAGTTCTTCAACTTCTGAGAGGAACTAGTCTACTTATAGCTTCATCCACTCTCTTAAGAGGAATAGAATTACCTCTAGGAGAGCAAAGAAGCTAGTGGTTGTACATAGTGCCTTGCGTATCACTGACTTTAGGACACGTGTGTACAAGGAGAGCCTAGCAGCACGATGGGATGTAGAGCCAGAGGAGCCATCACAAATTGATGAGGATGAGGATGCTTCTGATATAGGGCTGGTTGGTGTTACTTTGGCGGATCTTGACTTTGAGGAGTCCAGTGGTTCCAGTGATGAGGAGTTTGCCGACCTCCCGAGGGATGATTAGAGGCCTCTGCCTCCTTCACTACATTTTGTCATTTTGACATTTTGATATCATGCTACTCATTGTAATCATCTTTATGATCAGATATTTTTGATATCATATAATAGAAATCTTCCATTTGCTGATTCAACAATTGTTACATTGTAGTATTGAGTATTACTATTCTAATTTCTAATTAGTAATTCGATATTGAAAACTTCAATATTCAATGTTCAATGTTCAAGTATTTACTATTTACTAATTTAGTATTTCAATTTTGCTATTTTACTTCTTAATAGTCTTATACATCTTTTCATAACTAGTATTTTAAGTACCATATGTATAGTATATAGTATATACACCCCCTCCCCCCTCGCCCCCCCGCCGCCATCCCCCCGTCGTCCCGAAATTGAGGCCCCTTTGTCCCCCCGTTCCGGCATCCCCCCATCCCTGACGCTGGTGGAACATAGAATATTAATAAAGCCTTTAAAAACAACTTTAAGTTGTACACCTAGGCTATGGTACTTTTCAAATGACCACTCACCCCCTCAACTTAAGTTTATAAAATAACTTTATAAAACAACTTAAGTGAATGAATTAAACAATTATCAAATACTACAACTTTAGGCTCTCCAAAACCAACTGAGAAATAATACTACTGCATACATATTGGCCTGGGACCAACTCCCCCAAAGATGACTTACTATAAATAGCACTGCTAAAAATAGCAAGTGTATACCAAACACCAAAATTGAATGAAATTGAAGACCACTGAAGATTGCTGTGACCAACTGAAGGTAGCAACATCATAAACTGGCCACTGCTAAAAATAGAAAGATGCCAACCACTGCAACTGCCACCATTGCCAGAAATAGTAACCTAGTGTTGAACTATTACCGGAACCACTTCTAGAATAACACTTATTTAAAATAGAACTTACTATAAATAGCATACTGCTAAAAATAGTGACTTCAAATGCATTTTAAGCACAAACCGGGCAGTTGTCGCAACTTACTAAAATTAGTAAGTCCAGAAAAGGTTGTCAGATGCAAATGCATGTCATACCATTGCGAAGCTCTTTGAAATCCCAAAAAGAATCCAAAAACCAATCTTGCATGCAAACTCCTGATTGAAATGCACGTCACTTTCATTGAATGCATGTCACATTTCTTCGAAGCTTTCCGAAAAGCCAGAAAGATCTAGAAAACACATTGCCAAACTCCTGCATGCAAACCCTTGAATCCGCAAAAGAAGCCTCCTAAAAAATAGGAAACCCTAATTTTGCCTCTGACTGGCCTACATGCATCTGGAAATAGGCTAACAATCACTGGAAAGTGTAGTACTAAAAATAGGGACACTACAGAAAGTTCCCTTCTTTGTTAGGTCAGTTAAGGGCATGACTAGTTGGGAGAAACACTTAACAAGTCACCTATAGTAGTTGCATAGGCCAAAGAATCCTCGCACTATGTCAAGGTCCATTAAAGAGGCCATTCTCTAATTGCTTTGATATTCTCCATGTTCATTTGCACTCCACTTGTGTAGATGATGTGACTTGGATACAAGACCTTTGTCATAGCGAACTCACACTTTGACTCCTTGGCAATCAATGTTTGTGTTTCCAAAATCACCAACATTTCATCGATGTGTTGTAGTTGCTCCTCCCATGTTTTGTTGTAGATCAAAATGTCAGCAAAGAAGACAAGGAGGAACTTTATTAGTTACTTGTAGAAAATTTGATTATACATGATTGGAAAATTGCTAGAGCACTTGTCAAGCCAAACATCCTGACTGGAAACTCATAGTGGCCATAGTGACATTGAAAAACTATCTTGCAAGTATCCTCCTCTCAAACTCTGATTTGATGGTAGTGTAACATAGAAAAACGAAACCCTAAGTTTAATGTCTAAACCTAGGGTCAATTTAGCTCCTTTTTCAAAGGTACATTAGGATGCAAATCAACAAGGTGATTAGATTGACTTTCAACCCTAATGGTGAGTCAATCATACCTGGACCTAATCCTTTTGAGTCTTGGAAATGGATTGGAATTGATTTTCCTTGATTAACCTAATTAGACTGTGTGCCTTAATATGAAATATGCAAGAAATTGATAATTGATAAGCGGTAACAGATGTTTGTAGGTAGATCTGGGAAGGGCAGTGTTGTGTACCTGTCCTGAAAATTTGGATTCTGTCACTATAAGAGGACATAGTTGCCCAAGGGCGTCTCTGTCCTTGTAGGGCTATTCCAAATCTGTTTTCCCAGTCCTTTGATGTCGGATTTGAGCTCTGTGATGCCCCCTCCAAAGTGAGACATCAGTATTCAGTAGATTAGCCTATTATTGTGATCCTCATAGGCTAATGAGATTGGATAGAGGGTCCATTGAGGGATGCAACTTCTTCAGTAGTCAGAGCTATGCAGGATTGGTGTTTGTTTGAGGTCTATAGGACTTCGTATGAAGGACTTGCTATTTATAGTAAGTTAGAGATGCTAGAGATGGAACCCTACTATTTTTAGTAAGGGGGTATGGTCATATGCAGTTTCCTCATGCCAACTCCCAATTCTGACGACGTGCAAAAATGTTGAGTAATAATGGAGATATTAATATTTATTTGATTAAAATAAATATTAATGGTTTTGAGCTTATATTATTAAGTTATAATATAATTTTATATTATAACTTAAGTGACTTAAGTGAAGGGTCAAGTTCTCATCAGTTGGGGCTAGTTGAGCAATTAAATTAAATGGTAATATTTATGCACCAACAATTGAAACTTAAATGAAAATTAAAAGTAATATTATTACTCATCTCAAAATTGAAAAAAGAGGAGCTTTTTGGGTTAAATTGAACCCTAATGTGAGAAGCCTATTTATCTCTTGAAAATCGTACAAGGCTTCATTATTATGATTGTTGTTTTGTTGAGAAGACTTGTCTCTTTTTGGCTTTGGAGAAGAAGCTGGGGTTTCTGCAGTTTATTCCAGAGTATTGGCATTGGAGAACTTGAAGACTTAATTGCATCAGCAATCTGAGGGTGTGGAATATTCATCTGAAGTTGCTCCTAGGGTTGGCTTTACCCAGAGGTCGACATTGAGCTTATTAGAGAAGGAATTTCCAGAATTTTATTGTCAGAATAAGGACAGATTTTATATCAGATTTGTGTGTTTTAATTGGTGGCATTTGCCTTTGGCTGTGCATGCATCAGCCGTACCATCCAGCATCAAAGAAAGGGGGCGATTTTATCATTAGAGGTCATTAAAAATCAAGAATAAATTTATAGAGGGGCGCCTAGGAATTGGGAAGCTATTCACACTTGCTGCAATAAAAAAGACAACCTTTTGTAGGAGAATCGAGCTATTTCATGATCTGCTTTTTGGCTGGAAGTGATGATCAGCATTTGCATGTTATCTACTCTATTAAGGTATGACTGTAATAACTTGATTTATTGAATATTGAGCAAATTGATAAGCATTTGGTGAATTTATTATTCTAGTTGTTAGCATTCCTTTATGTTTATGCATTTTATAGTTTGCAAATATGCCAAGAAAATACAAAAAAAAACAGAAAAACCTTATAAAAAGCAGCAAACACATAAACAAAAAAATCAGCATTGAAACAAGGGCACAAAGTGTTTTACATTCCGATCCCCGCTTACAAATTTGTCGGATCACTATTGGATAATTTTGTAGGTGAGTTTCCGTGAGTTGACAAGGTATAGGGCTTTGAATGCAACAATGGATGATTTTCCTCTAAACTTCTTTCAATCCTCTGCGAACCTGATACCTGCACATTTAAAGAGAGGGAAAGGGTTGTGCCATTTAGGGGTTTTCCTTAGTCAAACTCCGTGTTACTGTTTCCATTTCCACAATGGCAATGTCAATGATGAAATGATAATTGATAGGAAGGAATGATGAATCAACAAAATGCTGCAACTCACCACCCTTCAATGGCCTCCTTGAAGGACTGAAGTCATACACATCACCTCAAGGTCTTGGATTTTGCTTGCTTGAATTGCTTGGAGACCTACAAAAAGGGTTAGCCTTCACAAACATGAAAACATGAACATGCATAAACTCACATAGTATTTGACATGATGTTTGGATCTTGAATTGCTGCAATAAATCATTGAAATGTTGCTCTTGACTTGTTTGATAGTGCTCTTGATTAAAAGTTTGCCGATAGTTTTCTAGATAGATTTCAAATGATGCAATAACTAGGTATTTATAGGCGTTTATTCAATTTCTCACAAATTAAATCCCGATAGCTAATATTTTCAACTTGAATTCAAATGTTAAAATGCTGGCACCGACATATTCAAATTTGGATCCTGGCAAAATAGGGGGACTGAGACTCCCAAGGGTGTCCCAGTCCTGGCCCTATTTTCCAAGATTTTAGGTGTCGGGGGCAAAACATTAAATAAATGCATTTGTTCAATGCTTGCAATTTCTTGGAAAACAGTAAAAATAGGTTATAGAATGCATAATTTGGGAAATTAGGTGCTTAATTAGGCTTAATAATTTAGGGGGGACAAAACATAGTGTGAAATTGTCAAGGGTGACAATCTACGACGCTACAAGTAGCTTGATCTGAAATCTATTATTTAGGAATAGATTGCTTCATGAAGCTCATCTATCAATTCATCAATCTTGGGAATGTGTGAGATGCCCAGCCCAGATATAGGGCAAAAATGTATTTCCTTTTCACTTAGAGTTAGTAATATGAAATACCATGCACAATTTTGTATACATAGCAGGAGATACTAATGATAGTAGATTGTTTACATTTCGTTCATAAAAGTAAATCATAGGAAAGAAATTGAAACAATCTTAGAATTATACCAATGCATCAACATGTGATTAATGAACCTTTTAGTCCACAAAACGCTTCCAAAAATAATAATACTATTTATTATATAGACCAATACAATCACGATGGGCTTGGTCACTTTACTACCGAGAGTCGGCCCATAATGAAACAACAAAATCTAGAGGATGCTATGTAGATGAAAACACAACCAAAGGTTTTGAACCCTAGATCTGAATTACCTCAACCCGACTTCCCATTCATACTTGCAAGAATGCCCACCAATGTGGAATCACCCGATAATGAAGTATCTAGACACTTATTTGTCAACTGCCCGTAATGCCGTTTCAGGGATGCACAAATAATATTGGTGCATCAAGGATATCCAATCACTAGACACCTAGTGTTGGTGTACGTTTTATCATCCATCGAACACACATAATAAAATGTCCAAAGACACTCTATCCTCTCTTGAAAAACCACCGTGTATGCTACGATTGCGAGAAGATCATATGGCGATTCCAAGGTTTCTTTTGTCAGGTCTTGGCGGACTTCCTCAAGTCCTTTTCATGTTCCATTAAGGCATGGCGGACTTTCTATCCTTCTTGACATTTGCCTTCCATATTCTTCCTTAAAGAAAATTCGCATTTTCTCCCTCTAAGGCAAAAAATTACTTAGCCAAAATTTCAATCTTTTCCCCTTCTAGGCCTCCATACTTAGAAAAATTTCGGATTTTCCCTTCAAGGCATCAAACACTTAGCAAAAATTTCAATTTTTTTTTCTTTCTCATGCCTAGGCGGACTTTCCAAGTGCTTTGCCAAGTCAAGGGTGGACTTCTAAGAGTCTTTGCCATCTTCCTTAAGGCTTGGGCAGACTTCACACATGTCTTGCCAAGGCTGGGCGGAGTTTGAAGAGTCCTTGCCACTTTTCTCCAAGGCATGGCAGACTTTGGAAGGTCTTTGCCGTGTCCCTCATTTTAAGGGCCGACCTCGTAGAACTTCATGCTATTTTTTTGACTAAGGCAAGGGCGAACTTTGAAGGAGGCTTGCCATGTCCCTTAAATGTAGGGCCGACCTCTTTCATGGCTGAACATGTTCTCTTGATGGCGAATTTTCCAGACTTAGGAAATTTTTTTTCATGAATTTCATGCCTTTGAGTTGATTTTTTTGGCGATTTTTCTCAGATTTTGACTGATTTTTGATTGATTTTCCAAATCTTTTATTTGATTTTTTGATTTTCAATGATTTTTTTCAATTTTTTGGTTGATTTTTGGATCTAAAGATGGAAAGTTGACTCGTTGACCAGGGTTGACTTTCTAAAAATAGAAAAAGCAAAATCCCTAAAAAATAGGGAACCCCGTTTGGTCCAAAAATGCCAAAAATGAAAAAACGAAAAAGCAAAAAAGCAGATTCCTAAAAAATAGGAAGTGTCAGAATTGGCCGAAAGCATAGGCGATCTTCGTTTTCTGGCCTTCTGAGCACTTCTGTGACGTTTAGGGACTGATTCAAGCATGGATTATTGACTTGGCTCGGATGACTCTCAAAAAAATAACTTGGAACTCTCAAAGCGATGACCTCACGAAACCGTTGCACAGAGACAAAACCCTAAAAACTAGCAGGCTACTGGGGGTTCCCATTCGCAATGGGGCGATGTGTGAAAAGGTCACAACATCTGGCGACTCCACGTGGGGAATGTTCCTGAACGTTCCAAAGATAGTACCCACTTCAAATCCGGAATCTTAAATTAATTCTGATTAACTTATCCTCTGACCAAGAAGAGTACTCAAAAGGAAAGAGAAATCCTAAACTGTATCAAGGCATTTTATCCTGCAGTTATAAGTGTGTGCAAATGCATTTTATTCCCGTCTCTTAAGACCAATATGATTCTTTGGTTCAATCATGGCTTTCTAGTGTATTTTTATCTTAGCTCCAAAAGCATCCTTGGATAGAGCCTCGCTGCCAGCGAGCGTCCATAACCTCGGCGAGGTTATCTGCTATAATCTCACGGAGATTGCTCTACTTCCGGTGATTTATTATTTTTCTTGTTTTGATTGTTTTGTACACTTGTAGAGATGTCCGCACACCCGAAAGCCAAGTGTTCTTGATTTTCTTTCTTTTCTTTTGATTCATTTTGATATTCTTTTCTTTTCGTATATTTCCACACTTTGGCCTGTAAGCAATGAAGCTCACCTTGGTTTGAACATTATAGTGGCGCTGAAGCAAGACTTTTGATTACCTTCTAGCCAATGACTTTGCCTAGGAGACCATAATGACTCAGAGAATTCTTTAAGTGTGTAAGGTGTGATAACTGTAAGACTTGATGTCAAGACACAATAGATGACTTCCTTTCCAGTCAAGCACTAACCTCAACCTTAAGATACTTTAGAGACAATTAATCTAGGTTTCATAGATTTTCCACAAATATTTATCCGAGGAATACTCATAACATACCTTAGTGAGGTCAATCCAGAATGTGTGCGTGTAAGCAACATCACCTTTCTCGCAGAATGGGACACCCTCCTTATTCACAAACTAACCAAAGCAAAGTAAACGAAAGCAAACTAGTCTAAGAAAACAACTAATCTAAGAAAACAAATACGACTAATCTAAGGAAAGCGAGAAAAACAACTAATCTAAGGAAAGCAAAAACAAAACCCGAAAGCAACTACTCTAACTATGTACAAGCAAGCTCCATCAAAGAACTCGGGGCCAGAAATAATGTTTCAGAAACTGCCCGTTGACGGGTAGTGGGATGTCTTCCCCTGTCAAGGTCTTTAACCTAAATGCATTTTCTCCCAATATCTCAGCAATTTGGTATGGTCCTTTCCATAAGTTATCAAACTTATCGTGGTCCCCTCTCCGTTCGTGGGCTTTATCCCAATATAGGACCAGGTTGGA
Organism: Sequoia sempervirens; assembly: GCA_007258455.2. Classification (NCBI taxonomy): domain Eukaryota; kingdom Viridiplantae; phylum Streptophyta; class Pinopsida; order Cupressales; family Cupressaceae; genus Sequoia; species Sequoia sempervirens. Next base: position 96,030 of record VDFB02255544.1, on the reverse strand, counting down.
GATTCTGAATGACTTTGTTGTTGCACGTGTATCAAACCATCGTTTGACAACCCCTTGGTGTTTAGCAAAGTTTTCGAGAGCTTGATCTCTCTGTTCTTCCAGTAGCAATAGCTGCGAGAGACGAATTTGAACTCTATCATCTGGGTCTAGGTATTCTTGCATGAATCTGAGTGTTGGAATCCTCAATTGGATGGGAAAGATGGGGTCTTGCCCATAGACTAAGTGATATGGAGAGGTTCCCAATGACCTCTTGGCTCTTGTCCTGTTTTCCCATAGAGCAAACCTGAGTTGAGAATGCCAATCTCCCGGATTTTGATCCAACAATTTCTTGATGACATTGAGCAGATTCTTATTCGTGGACTTTGCTAGCCCATTACCCTGGGGGTAATAATTCGAAGAAAATTTCAGAGTGATCCCATAATCGAATGCCCAGTTGGAAAATTTTAATGAAGTGAACGCGGAACCATTGTCGCAAACCAGAGTCTTAGGACAACTGAATCTAGTGATAATATGCTCTTCCAAGAACTTGATTACTGTATCTGTTGTGCAATTCTTCAGTGCCTGTGCCTCAGACCATCTGGTGCAATAATCTGTTGCTGTCAAAATATATCTGTGTTATGCTAAAGATGGTGGGTTTATCATGCCGATAAAATCAAGTCCCCACATCGCAAATGGTTTCACTTCCATGATTGGCTGTAGTGGCATAGCGGGAGTCTTTTCACGAGTTGCAGTAACTTGGCAGGTGTGGCAGGTTTTGACATGCTCATATGCATCTTTGAAAATAGAGGGCCAATAGTACCCTGCTCTTAAGATCTGATAAGCTGTGGCTTGACTTCCTCCATGTCCTGTCTCGAACTTAGAATGGAAATGCTCCATAATCCTTTTAACTTCATCGTTTCCCACACATCTTAAGTAAATTCCTTCGTGATTCCTTCTATGGAGAATTGACCCTTGGAGCATGTAGCGTTGACATTTGAGCCTGAAGGCTCGCTTCTGTGCTGGGTTCATTTGTGCAAGATACTTGTGATTTATCAAGTATGCGATGATATCATAGTACCATTCCTCTGGGGAAGTATCAGTCAATACATATGCCTGCTGCACTAAGCCAGGCCCTTCAACGACCATTGTCTGAGCTAAAGCTTGTCCACGGACTAGCTTCATTGGTTGCAACTCAATATCATACTCTTGGATAGTGGCGACCCACTTTTCTCTTCTCTCCCCTAGCTCATTTTGCATTAGGAGTGTCTTGACAGCCGCATCAGGGATGATGGCGAAGACTTTACTCAAGATATAATGCCTGAATTTTTTGATGGCCTTTACCAGTGCGTAGGCCTGCTTTTCGATACTTGGATATCTTAATTCAGCATCCTTGAGAGGTGAGCTTATGAAAGCTATGGGATGCTTGTCCTTCTCTTCTGTTCTCTGGGTTAACATTGCGGCACAAGAATGTTCCGATGCGAAGGAGTACAAGTAGAAAGGTTTCGTATAATCTGGGCTAACCAAGACAGGAGCATCAACGATAGCCTGCTTGATTTCCTCAAATGCTTTCTTTGTTGGCGTGGTCCACTCCATTTTCGCATCCTTCTTTAACATCTCATTTAGAGGTTTCACTATCTCAGCAAAACTAGTGATAAATTTTCTAACAAAATTGATCTTCCCGAAGAAAGATCTTAATTCCTTTTGGCTAGTAGGCAAATGAATTCTTGATATCGCCTCTATGCGTTCAGGATCAATCAATATTCCTCTTTTAGTGATCAGGTGGCCTAACAATTTGCCTTCGGTAACCCCGAAGATGCATTTCTTTGGATTTAAGGAAATCCCATACCTTTGACATCTTTGAAATACCTTCCTTAGGTCTTCTATATGGTCTTCTCTCTTCTTTGAGAACACCGTCAGATCATCCATATAGATGATTATGCATTTTCCAATTAAATGTCTGAAGGCGATGTCCATGGCCCTCTGAAATGTGGCCCCTGCATTAATTAACCCGAAGGGCATTCTCTTGTAGGCAAAGGTTCCCCATTTCATTGTGAACGCCGTCTGTCTTCATATTCCACTAGGACTTGGTTGTACCCAGAATATCTGTCCAAAAAGGACATCATCCGTGAACCATTGACAATTTCTAGGACTTCATCAAGTGATGGCAATGGGTAATTGTCCTTTTCCGATGCTCTATTTAAATTCCGGAAGTCAACACATAGTCTGATTTCTCCGTTCTTCTTCCGCACTGGGACTAGATTGGCGACCCACATTGAGTGGCGCACTGGGAATATGATTCCTGCTGTTAACAATTTCTTGACCTCTTGATGAATGAGTGGTTCCAATAATGGATTAACTGGTCTCTGGCGTTGTCTGAAAGGCTTACTTCCTGGCCTGAGCGGAATTGTATGCGTAATGATGGAAGTATCGTAAGTTCTCAAATCTTCTTAAATCCACGCTATGACATCAGGAAACTGTCTCAAGCTCTAAATTATTCCCATCTTCTCTTTAGGTGTGCAAGTCTTTCCTATGCATACATTTTTAATCTCGTGCTCTGATCCTAGATTCACTTTCTCGTACTGATCACCTTCAATCCTTTGACTCTTCATCTAATCAGTTTGATCTTGGTCAAATATTCTCTCTAATTGTATCATCCCTCTCAGAATGATGTTTGTCTTTAAGTTCAGGATGCCATCATCATCAAATTTAGCTTCTCTTTGTGTTTCTTCCTCATCAATAACTTGTGCTGCAAAAACATCTGAACTTGTTAAAAATTCACGAATGTGGTCATCGTCTTCAAAAACTTGAAAGTTTGTAATATTATCTGGAATAGATGGTATGGACGATAGCTCCACTATGAACTGACTTATGCCATCCATGGCTAGCGGCTCCAGTGAACTGGCTGCTTGTGCCAAGGAATTTGCTACTTGATTATTCGATCGGTTCATAGATTGAATATTGAAAGCATCAAAGCTCTCAATAATATCCCACACTCTGTTGCGGTAACAAGTCAATCTTTTATTATGGCAGACATATTGTTTCTTTACCTGCTTCACGACTATCTCTGAATCTCCAAGAGCATGCAATACTCTCGCTCCCTTAGTGCTAGCAGTAAGCCATGAATCAGAAATTCATATTCTGCTACATTGTTCGTGCACGGGAATTCTAGTCTGTGAGCAGCAAGATATACCTCTCCTTTCGGACTGATTAACTCGAAACCAGCTCCAGCTCCTTTCTTCGATCGGGATCCATCAAACTTTAAGATCCAAACCTGTTCTTGTTGCAAAGACTACGGAGTCTGTGGATTTTCATTTTCTTCTTGATGTTCTTGCTCAGGTTCCATCTCCTGTATTCTCACTGAGGTAAAGCCATCGATGTGATTGACCTCTGCATGGTCTGAAAAGCCTAACGTTTGTGGAATACTTCTCTGCACCTCTTTTATGGCCTTATGGCACATCTTACAAATGAATTCTGAATGAGCCGTGTTGTGGACTCGACACCAATTTGGTAACAATAAATCCTGAATATGAATATCTTCATGCAATTTTGTCTTCATTTGGACACTCCTCCAGACAAAGTTTCTGAAACTTTCAAACATTCCTCTATCATTGTCTTGGGAGCTCTCCCCTTTTTCAATCAACACATTTGTGGAGTCAGCCATCTGATTACTTTCTTGAATTGATTCATGCAACATGAGAACTTCATTTGTTTTAGGCCTGTAAGTGCCTAAATCTGTCTCTAGAAACAATATCTCATTGTTCTCTCCATATTCAGTAATCATCAATTTGAGTCTCGGTGTGCTATCAATCCTTATTTGGTTCGGGACTCCTTTCCACGGTAGCCACATATGGGAAAAGTCTGTAGCAATATACCCGTTCAGCCTCCTCGCCCAGTCTCTACTCAAAAGCATGCCGTACCCGTCAGGAATATCCACCACTGAGATGTCTATACAACTTTGTATTCTCGGGTCTGCCGCTAATTGCATGTAGATATTGTTTAATTCTCCCATAATTGGACTTCCGTTTTATCTAACTGTGTGACTTTCTTGTTGGTTCTTGCAAGTACAAGTCCCAACTTGTGGCAGACAACAAGCGACATCACGTTGCTTGAAGCACCGAAATCCACCAGGCAGTTGTGTAACATTTTACCAAATATCCTAATTGACAATAAAAACGGGGCAGGCTTGTCTTTTCCCTTGTAGAAGACTACCGGGTCCTTGTCCTGATTGTTGATATCCTGGTTCTTCTCTTTCTGTATTCTAGGAACAATGTCTCTTTTTGGCGGGGTCCGTGGTTGCTCGTTTGCTAAGACCTCTTCTTGAAAGATGTCTGTGTCCATAAGGACTTCTTCTGGTGACATGTCTCTTTGGTTGGAATTTCTAGACAATGTCTGGGTCATTCCTACAACATTGGAAGGTTGTTGCGGAGCATCAGACATGTTTCCTGTCACTTCTAATTCAGCAATATTGGTATTTGCCGGAGCATTGGGCACTCCTCTGTTTGGCACACTTTGTGGGACATTTCTTGGAACAACTGCTTCAGTCAAACTGCCCAAAAGCATTTCCCGAATCTCAGGGACTCTCATTAGCTCAATCAGAGGTAAGCTGACCTTCATCCTTTTAAATTCTTCTAATACATACGAACTTAACCTCTTTAGCTCTTCTCGGGGACGGTCTTTTGTTTGAGCTTGAACTTGTTCTGCTTGAGGGTTCACTTGTCTTGTTTGTTTTGCCTGGGGAACAATAGCCTGTCTTGTTTGTTCCGTTCGTGGAACGGTGACTTGTCTCGCTCCATTTGGCTGAGCATTCTGCTAATGATATTCTGGCGAATCCCTGGGAAGAGATGGCACATTGGTAGCATTTGGATTTGGTGGGGTCTGGAAATTGTTTGGTGGAACAGACGTAGTCAAAGGTTCACTTTGGCGATTATTCCTCTGGTATATCCTAAATGGATTTCCAGACGCCTGTTGGAGCACTTCTTTGGTTCCTTCTACCAATGCGCTATTATATAGTGGAGGGAAATTATAACCATTAACTGCAGATGGCTGATTAGATGGGTCTTGAATTTCTGGTCCATCTTGGCATCGTGGCGCCTCCACTGGGCCGTTTGCAGATGCAGGTGGAAATCTCTGATTATGCTGATACTGTGGGTATTCCTGGGGAGGAAATCAAACACTCTCAATCACAAGGGCCTGATCATACCTTGGTGCAGGAACTAATTCATATCCGGTTACTGGAGGATCTTCTGCCTCCGAGTTCCTTCTTTTACTTCTGAAAATATCTGCGGCTTCTTGGAACTCGCGACAATGTAACTCGGAATGTTGATCTGTGTTATGCAGTTTGCACCATCCTGATAGTGTTGCTTCAGCTAGGAATACCTTGTCTGCCGGACGATTGTTAACAGGCGGATTATCCAAGGGTGATGGTACAGTACCATTGTTAGGTCCAGTGTTCCAAGTCTTCTTTTGGAAGCCTGAATTGTTATTCCGGAAACCTTGATTATTCCCTTGATAATTTTGACTGTCCCTTTGATACCCGGAATGACCTTGACCTTGGTAATTCCCTTGAGGTGCCTGATAGTTCTTTTGAAAACTTTGAATTTGGCTATTTTGTCCCTTCAAATAGGTGACTTCAGTCGACAGCCTTTTGACTTGTTCAATCAAGTCCTTCATTTCATCCTTCTCCTCTTGAGTTCGCGTTGAAGTTGTTGCATTCTGAAGATATATAGGTTGGGCAGGTGGTACTTGGGACATAGGCGCTCCTGGGTGAAGGACCATTTGATTGCCCACTAGAGGAACTGGGTTCAACATAGGCGTTTGATGAGCCAATGCCCGATTAATATCTTGGACTTGATTCTGGGAGGTTGCATTTCCCAAGTAATTTAGTGGCCCTGGAGCCATGCCTACTCCTAGACCATTACTGGCCTTTATTGCTGTAGCATATGCTTCCTTCAAATTTGCTGGGAGTGGGTTTGTTGACTTCACAAACATGGCGGTGAGACGATCCAAAGCTTCGTAATAGATTGGCAATGCCGCTGCATTATCCAACTGATAAGGATCTCTTAACCTTGTGTAAGCTCTGTGGAATTTGTTGTTGAACGTGCTAATCGGTTCGTGTTCTTGTCTTTTTACTTCCACAAATTGCCTATATAGATCAGATGGGGAAATTGGTGCCCTGAACTTTTCTAAGAAAGCTGTCTTCATTTGTTGCCAGTTGCGGATGGAGTTGGCTGGCAAATGGATGTACTAGTATGAAGCCTCCTCATCGAACGTGTAGGGGGGAACAATCTACAGGCAACGTCTTCTTCTTGGATATCTCTGTTTTGAAGATCTTCGAAAAGCTTGATATGTTCATCTGCAGTGTGGTTTAGGTCACCACTGTGAAACTTGGAACAAAAATGTTCCGGATTCTTAGGTAAATCATGGTAAACACCAAACGTCATAGGCGACGCATTAGCTGGACGCCACGCCATTGGAGCATTTGGGTGGTTCACTTGGACTGGGTGAACTGGTGGAACTGGTTGCACTGGTTGTGCAGCCGCTGGAATTGGTTGACGGTCTAGACCTGGAGTATGTGGCGGCGAGGTTTGGAAGAGACCAAAAGGAATTTCCTCACTCGGTGCTTCTTCACTGGAACCAATTGCGCTAGATGTTCCTTCCTGCGATGCTTCAGATATCCTTTTCGGCCTACTCCTGTAAGGCGATAGCTCTATAAATTCTTTAAAAGAATTTGGAGTGGATCTAGTAATTCTCCGAAATCTATCTGCTGAGAAAGAGCCAATTCGATCCAGCGTGTTCTTCACTCTTGTCGAGGTGGTGCAAGAGCTGGTGGTGCAGGAGCTGCTTGGTTTGCTTGCTATGGGACTACTTGGTTCGCCTGTCGGTTGGCTTGCCGGTTTTGCTCTCGTTGAAGAGCTTCAAATATTTCAACAAGGAGGTCCCTTTGAATATTGAATTCAATTCGGTGTGCTCTTTCTTCTTCTTCTTCAAGAATATAGCGCATACGAAACCAATCAGGAGCACTTCTTCTCACTTGCCACCCGAGGCTGAACAATTCGGTAATGATATCCTCTTGTTCGTCGTGAAAACCCAAGTTAGGCTGTAACACTGGCTAAGGATCTTGATCTGGATCAGGAATGTTGGCCAGGAGCACCATTCTTCTTACTATCAACACCCGGGTTTGAGGATGAGCCTGTAGCAACTGATCGTTCTATCTCGTCAAAGGTTTGCTTTAGACGATTGATCTTCTGTCTTATCAAGTCTCTCTTGATTGCTTCCTCAAATCTCTTTCCTTTTTCTTCTTCTCTAGCAAGGACATGGCTTGTCTGTCCGAATTGAGCACGGTCGGTCTGTGACTTCCAAGCTAGTGTATACAACTGATCAATAATATCTGTCGGTGGTTGATTTGGTTGTTCAACAGGTACATGAAAAGGAAACTCATGTGGTAATAACATTCTGCATCATTCCTACTGCCTTAACTTGTGAACAAACCCTTGTTGTTTTAGCCCTCCTTCTAGCGCCAATTCTATATTGGTGTACGTTTTATCATCCACCGAGCACACAAAATAAAATGTCCAAAGACACTCTATCCTCTCTTGAAAAACCACCGCGTATGCTAAGATTGCGAGAAGATCATATGGCGATTCCAAGGTTTCTTTTGCCAGGTCTTGACGTGTGGATAAGCTCAATGGGCATTGTGATTTGCTGGTAATACCCAAAGGGACTTACATTAAAGAACTTTTCACAAGTTTGGGACTTAGGCGGATTTATCATTAAAGGGCTTCTTCAATTGGGGCTTCAATTTGGATCTCAAAAAATTGCAAAAAGATAAGGGTTTAGGGGATCTATTCTACGCCTAAGAATTTAAGAGATAGTAAAGATTCGGTGAAAGGGATAACCATGCTTTGTTTCGCCTCCCTGGGACAACTATGCAAAGTGGGTGCAATCTTCAAGGGGGTGTGATTATCGTTTTCCCAGACCGTCTCACGGTCAAACACCTCTGTAGCTGCCATATAACTTTTTTTCCGGATTTCTTTGACTTGCTCTTCAACTCTGAGCCCATCCGCTTTCGCCCTCTCCAGAATCTCTCTCCGTATTGTGACTGCCCAAAACCAATGGTGAAAATCATAAGCTGCTCCTGCAGCAATCACCTTTCTTTCAACCAAATCTTCTCTTGGAACGCCCTTCAGGACCCTGAGGCATGGAATAAGCCTCTCCTGAATATCTGGGAGGTTGTCCCAAGTTTCTGCCATATCAACAGGTCTGGAAAAAAAAGAAGTTTGCCCGTAGGCGAGTGCCAATTTCTCCATGAACGAGGCTACCTCCACGCCCTCGCTTATCATCCATTCTTGAGCCTCCTTGGCTATGACCATCCCTTGCTCTACATCCTTGGCTATTTCCTGTGAGGGATTAAGGAGAGAGGAGCTATTGCATCACCCTGATTGAGTGGCTGGGTCAGATGCCGTATGTACTCCTTCAGGAATTCAACTTCCCTTTTATATTCCTTCTTTTTCGCCACTTCTTTTTCCAGTCTCGCCTTGACAGTTGAGACGGAATTATCTAGTTCCTCCACTTCCTGACCTTTTGTGGTTGGGCCAAGATCTATGGCGTACTCTTGAGGAGTGATCTCATCTTGTGGCTTATCCACTGTTGGTACTGCGATATGTATGGAACGACTGCCAGCCTTGTCCCTCTGAATAGTAGAAAATTTCTTGGCAGGCTTCTTAATTGCAACCTGTTCCAACCTTGCCAAGAAATCCGCAGTATCATCTTCCTCTTGGGCTTCTTCTGGTGCTTGAATCTTAATCCTCTCTATCAGCCAATCTGGAATGGTAGGCTGCTCAATGCCATCTTCCTCCTGAACATTCTCTTCATTGGGAACATCCAAGACTCCTTTGAGGGCGGAAATCATTTCCTCTTCGAAGTCATCATCTTGGACTTCCATCTCATTATCTGAACCTAATATTTATGTGCCCGTATGAGATGAGGGCTCATCGCTATCCAACTGAATAGGCTCATTGTTCTCTTCTTGGACTGCAGAAGCTCCAATCATTTCAACCAAGGATTCCTCTGCGGTGGCCACCAGTTCATCAATATTCTGAGATGCCGCGGAGTGAGATGGTTCTCCCCTCTGTCTTTTCTGAACATGCTCTATACTTGGAACTACTTCCTTCCTCTTCTCGCCAATCTCAACCAAATCCTGATGGGATGCGCCAGCATTGGAGGAATACGACTCCGTCTCGCTCAGTAAATCATACGTGAGCGTTATTCTTTTCTGTCTCATCTCCTGGACATGATGGTCAACCCACTACTGAGAATACTTGGTCACTGGTCTCATCAAGGTTGCCAAGTCTGAGTGCTCAGGCTCTGACCAGTTTACAGGAGGAAGAGGTCGACTCTCCTCGAAGCGTGGCTGGACATAATTCCCATCGCCTTGCAACTAATCAGGAACCCAACAAAGTTCGATCGCCCTCATGAAGTCTACTGGCATTTTGGACCATAATCTTCTCCTAACCTCATATTCATCAGCGGCGTTCGCCCAAAAGTCCTCCAGCTCCACTCTGTGCTTGTACCTTCTCTCATCCACTGTCCGGATATGATGATGTGGGTCAAAATTGACCTTGGACGTGTAGGCTGTGAATGGTTACCACTGGATTTCTAGCCTGGCGGCCTCTGCTGCTTGTGCTGATGGACAAGATTCTAACATATTCCCGATAAAGAATGGGAATGTAACAGCCGCCTTCTTAGTCGGCCTTTGGATGTTTTGATATTTTTCCAGTTGCCTCAGGACTTCAAGCAGGATCATCTGATTTGTCGAATAGATGGGCAACTTATAGGGATTTCCAGTAAATCCCTGGATCCTGACATATGTAAATTTTGGAAACTGGATGAACTAGGATCCGTATTTACTGATCAAACTCTTTGCCTCATGACTCAGCCTTTGATGCACTCCTCCCTGAAGTGTTCTGGTGATATACATTAAGAAGGCATCATGCACCCGCCTGAAATGAGATTTCTCCCTCAGTTGGAGTTGTGGGTAGCAATCATAAGGTCTGAGTTCATTTTCTCTGTTGCCAACTTTGCCTTTGCAAACTAGTCCTGGGTATTTATATGACCTGGCCAATAAATAGACAATATACGAGCTCATGTGAAAAGACTTAGTCTCTTCCAAATTGACCAACTGCTCGTGAAGATTGTTACTTATCATTCGAGACCAGTTGAACATTTTTACGCCGGAAGTGATTTCATCTATGAAGTAATACATCCAATTTTCAAAAAATGCACCTTGAGGGTTGCCGACTGTTCTGTTCAGCATCAAAATGATGTCCCCATAGTCTTCTTTAAAGTCTGTCCGGCGTGGCCTCTTAGGCATCTTCTTTATTGACGTTTTAGGCTTCTCCAGCCATGCCTTGTTAACATTTGTGGTGCATTAGTCTGGCTGGCTGTCATATAATCCCTTGGCTTCCTCCCTAGTTTTGTAGGTGGTACGGGAATGTGCTGGGATGCCAAATGTCTCCTGTATGGCTACGTCGCCTAGGTGAGCCAGAATTCTTCCGTCAGGTGCAATGATTTGCCTCTTCTGAGCATCATAGTGGATAGCACATTCTACTATTAATTCAGCACAATCCATCCTAGGCGGGAATCCAACTGCCTGAAATATTCCATTTCTCACCATTCGTCTGGCAATTGGTGTTGGAAGTCTGTCCTGTCCATATACTCTTTTCTTGAACTCTATGAAGTCAACATGTCCTAGATTGGTGTCTGCAACATTTTTCCACTTTGAATTTATTTTCGACTCTCGCTGTGTGCCTTTGCTGGCGAACTTCATTGGCACCTTCTTTGACGATTCTCCCGCCGTTGTCATCAACCTGCAGTCAAAAATAGTAACATTAATACAGAGACTTTTTTAAAATAATTTATTTTGGTGCCTTGTGTTCGAATATTTTACTTTCAACTTATTAAATAATAAAACTTCTGCGAAAAAACAAGCTGAAAGTAAATGATTTAATTTGAAATTTGGCCAGAGCTTAGCTAAGAGGAAAAAGACAGAAGGAGAATGGCGAATTTATCCAATTGAACTTCAAACCTCAGGAAAGAACTTCCGGCTACAGATCAGATTTAAACTTTGAGAGTTTAACCAAAAAGCAAGTGACAAAGTGCGCCTATCTTGCACAGAAATTCGAATTTCAGCAAATAAATCTTTTTCTTCTTCGAGAAAAAATTACTTTTTCAGCATAAAATTACTCCTCCCTCTGAGAAAATTGATCTTGCCTGCAGAAGGATTGATCGTCTTAGAATTTCGAGAGATTAACCTCTCTTCAACTATGCCTGTGAAAAATGAGTTGCTGAAACTCACTATAATGCTGAAGAACTTGATTTGTTTTAGCAACTGCCTTCTTCTCTCTCGATCTCGATTTTTTTTCTCTTCTTCAAACACGGAAGTTTCCATTATTTTTCGAAAAAAATTCCATGGCGAGCTTATCCAGGCAAATCTTTTTGATTTTCAAAAAATTCGATTTTTGCTTAAATGTTTATCTTTAATTTTTGAATTTTTGAAAAAAAATTAAATGTCTAATTAAATTCAATTTTTCCAAGTTTTAAATCATTGGCGAGTTTAATTTTGCCTATTGGATTTTATCTTTGTCCTGCGCAATTTATTTTCCTTTGACACCCATCTGGCGATTTTAATTTCGTCCAAGGCTTTTAAATTTATGAGTATTTGGAAATAAATCATGAAAATATTAAAATATTTTTATTTATTTCCAACCCGTTCGTGTTGGACCCATGGCTATTTCGATTTTTCTCCTTTTTTTTCTTGGCTAAAAGTTTATTCTCCAAATTTACTTCGATTTTTGTCTAGCCAAGTCAAAATTTTAGCCATTTCGTTGACAAATGTTTACGCCAGATCCTTATTTTCTCTTACCATGGCAGACTTTGAATTGTGCTGGGCACATTTTCTTATGCCAAAATCAATTATTTTCTTGGTCGGATGAATTTCTCTAGGCAAGGTCTGTGTTTGGATGTCTTCCTTAGGCAAAATTCCATGATACTTAGATAAATTTTCATCCCTTCTGGCCAAGGGCGAACTTTCTTGCCTCTTTACCTCATGCATTTTCCTTTGTATACTTGGCCAACTTCATCAATTTTTCTCTAGACATCCATACTTAGGCAAATTTTTAATCTTTCTTCTCTCTTATGCTTAGGCGAACTTCATTTTTCCTTTGCCATGTCCCAGGCGGACTTTCCAAGGTCTTTTCCATTTCCTCAAGGTATGGCGGACTTTCTACTAGGCTTGCCTTTCACACTTAGCCTAAATTCACACTTCTCCCCTTTAAAACATTAATATACTTAGCCAAAATTTCAATTTTCCCTCCTTTTAGGCCTCTATACTTAGGCAATTTTCGGATTTTCCCTTCAAGGCACCAAACACTTAGCAAAAAAAATTTCAATTTTCTCCTTCCTTATGTCTAGGCGGACTTCCCAAGCATTTTGCCAAGTCAAGGGTGGACTTTCTAAGTGCTTTGCCATCCTCCTCAAGGCTTGGGCGGACTTTCCACACAGCTTGCCAAAGCTGGGCGGAGTTTGGAAGGGTCTTGCCAAGTTGGGGCGGACTTTAGACCTGCCTTGCCAAGTCCCTTATTTTAAGGGCCGACCTCTTAACTTCATGCTGTTTTCCTTTTGACTAAGACAAGGTGGACTTGCAAGGGTCCTTGCCATTTCTCCTCTATGGCAAGTCGGACTTTGAAGGAGGTCTTCCATTCTTCTCTAAGTCATGGCGGACTTTGAAAGGTCCTTGCCATTGTCCCTTAAAAG